>VXBT01003821.1:0-235205 GCA_013400235.1 Oriolus oriolus
ACCCCACACCACACCACACCACAGCACACCACGGATCCCATATGTGTCCCCGAGCTACCTTCAACTGAACAGGCACATCTATATGGTGCAACACACATTCACACAGGAAGACCTTTCTCTAACTCCATCAAAAAGGCATAGTTTTCATAGGTAGGATTATTCCAGCATGTGGCTACTCTGCTGGTTCCAGGGTGAGTTTGCTTGCGGTACTCTGAACAGTGGTCTGCCAAGTAACACAAATTTCTCCTCTGCCAGCTGAAATTTCCTGTTATACGTTACTATTTCTGAACCCTATGCAGCTCCTGAGAGAGACAGAAAAATCTTAAATATGGATTTGGTAATGTGTCACATTAGATCAAAGATCACAGCTGAATTCAGTGCAAGCTGTCTTTAATTGGTAAGAAAGGGAGAGTGGATATGGCTTTCAATATGAGGGTGGTGTCAAGTAAAATACCTCCTCCTAGTGCACCTCTTTTCTCCTAAGGAATTTCAGATACATAATTAGTGGAAAATATCAACTGTTTAGATTGTTTATTCCTTTAATGTTTTTATTTTCCATGTCCATCTGTCAGATCTTTCCAAACATAACAATAATAACAATATTGCATGTTTAATACAGAGGACTAGTTGATGAGAATAAAAATCCCTCTCCAAGGGGATTACTTCACCAAATCCCTGTTGACTATTAAATCTCCCAGTTCTCTGAAGCACTTTGGAACAATAATCAAAGAAAAGCAAGCACAGACAGGATATGGGGAGTGAGGATCACTTTTTGTTTGTTTGTCTTGTCTTGTTTTCTCTTTATAGTGAGAGATTACTGAACCAGAAAAAGCTTTTAGGACCAAAACAGGGAGGTTTCATGCCTCCTACTTACTTGGTGAGGCCATGACTGTATCTCATTCATATTCTAGAGGACTGGCCTTTTGTGGCCTGCTGAAAAGCCATAAAGGCAATGACAGCAAGAATGACTGCATTGCAAGTGCACCCTTTCTCATTTCCATCTCTCCTCTCTTCTGAGACTGACATTATTAGAAAGTCAAATGCAATGGCTGCAGGGGTTCCTGCTTTTTTTTTCCCTTTCTTTTTTTTTCCTTTTAGATTTTACTTCTTTATTTCATGCCACAACCCAGGCTCACTACATTCCTGTTCACAGTCCAACCACTCCCCAGTGGGCACACATACATCACTGAAGTCTGTCTCTCTTGTTCTCTGTTTTTTGTTTGAATTATTCAAATCTCAGCTGCTTTTGTTATATGGCATTTAAGCTTGAGAGAGATACTTCTCTAATGATCTCATTCACAAAAAATATGCTATAAATTTAAACAAAATTGTTAAAGAAAAAAACTGGAAAAAAATCTATCACTATCCATACAGTGAATTAACTCTGATGATGACTTTAAAAATGTCTTTACACGCTAATACTTTCATTAGGATTGAAGTTTAATAGAATTATAAACTTATCAAAAGATGTCACTTGACCCAGGAAGATTATTTAACACTAATTATAACATGCAACTCAAGAGTGTAACGAGAATAAGTGGACAAAACATGCAAGATAGATTTAACACTAACAGAAACATATGGTTACATGAACTGCTCTCATTTGAAGATTTTGAGACCAATCTCATTTTGAGCATGTGTATGAAATATTAACCTAGCTCTTTAGGCAAAAGACAAATGCTTCCTAACTTGTTTTCAATAACAGGTGTCACAGCAGAAATAGGGGAATAGAGGTAGTGGATAGACTATTTACTGACCTTTGCTGACTGTCTGGATGCCTTTTTATAAGAAAACAGATAAAAATATCTAAAACTGTATGTGAAAGAAATAGGTAAAAGAATGATGTGGACAATTGACGTTCAAACAAAAAAAAAAATCTCTGCACTAGAGTGGTGAATGAAGAGGAACACTGTTGGAAAGATTATGTTTCATGGTAAGCATTTAAACAGTATATAAGGAGCAAATAAATGGAATGCCATGGCATTTAGTACGCATTGGTCTTTCTATGCTGCGTGGACATTAAACAGCCTATTGCAATTTCACTGTCAGCAGGATTTGTCCCTGAGTCCTTGACCAAAATTTGTCTTTGTTTCTCTTGCTGGGCTGCATGCTGATTTTCCCTGATCTGTTTGTTTGCCAACATCTATTGCAGAGCTAAATTTATTTCAGTGATGACTGTGGATACATAGCTGTAGGACAAAATGTTATACAGAAGTTATGAATGAAAAATATTATTATTATTGCTATTATTATGTCATAAACACAGAGTTTGGAATTCCAGCTAGCATTACTTAAGTTCTTAGATCCAGCATTTGAGATTCAGTGTTCTTGCTCTGCTTCCTAAAGTTACCTTCTTAGTAAAAAGAATCAAAGCTTTTCTGTTTCCAGATGCATGGCCAACTTTCCATTGTGAAACAGTTCTGATTTCTCTCCTCATTAGAAGGTTGAACATTAAAAAGAAAAAAAGGAATTTTTAATTATAGGAAATAGAACTGCGTTGGACCAATTCTAATTACGTGCACTTGTTTAGACAATATAACATAATGGGTAATACACCACCACTGAGCAAAATCTCACTTTGTGAGAGAAATTCCTGGGACAAAAATTATTGACCTGCATCAGATACACACTAGTGCTAAGAGTTATCAAAAAATAGGAAATGCAAATGATTTCTTTCTTCCTGTATCTCCTGTGATGGTCTTTAACCATGGTCTTTAATAAACACTTATCACCAGGCTTTCACTTCCCAACTCAGAAAAGTGTTTACCAGCAGGTAGTCAAAAGAGTTCTCATCAGTTTCCATGAGATTTGGTGAAACAGAGGACTTTTCCTCTGCACATGTTTAGCTCCTTCTTCTATCTAAAGCCTAAAGTGGGAAAGATTCTGTCTCTATACACTTGACTTTCAAGGTATATCAGAGCTGACTTGTGCATCTTTGGGGATTTGTAGGTTGTGGCAGTAAGTAGTATGACTACTGCCTGGAGACACTGGAAACCGCATCATCTTCAGCATCAACGTGCCTTTTCTCCCAGTTTCAAAAAGAGGACACTCCTACTTCTAGTGACTCAGTATATGGTATACTGAGCTGGTTGGTTTGTCCTGAGCTGGTTGGTCCCTGCACAAATGAACCTGCGTGCATTTAATCCCTCTGCCTAATGTACAAATATTAGAAAGCGCCTGTCCTTGTCCTCAGCACCTGTCATCATAAACCACTCACAGCCAAAAGAAATAAAGTACACGGGGTGCTGCAGCCCAGGGTGTCTAACAGCTGTTGGCTCTTTGGACACAGGGAGAGCTGCTGGTGGGTGATGTTGTAGCACCCAAGCCCCAGCAGGCCTGGGTGAGTGGTTCCCTTTGCGTAGGAAGCATCCAAAACATGCAGTAGCAGCAGCAATATCCCAGTGCTGTTGTTACCGTGGAGACAGAGAGAGAGAGAGCGAGAGAGAGAGAGATAGAGAGAGAGAGAGAGAGAGATAGAGAGAGAGAGAGAGAGAGAGGGAGAGAGAGAGAGAGAGCATGCAAACATGCGTGTGCGTGTGCGTGTGCGTGTGTGTGTGTGTGCGTGTGTGTGTGAGGGGGTGGATCAAGGAAGGAAAATTGGGAGGAGCTACAGGAACAAGCCTTTTCTGGCCTATTTTACATCTAGAGTTACCAGTTTGTTCTTTACCCAGTCTCGCTGCAATTCCCCATCCTTCAAATGGGTAATGGCAACAATTCCAACAGTGGCTCTGTACAAAAGGTCATCTTTTTACTATTTTTATCATATTTGCCCCTTTCTAAATGGATCATCATAAGGAGTTTTTAGTGCTGTCTTGCAGAGGTACTAGAAAAAGCATGATTCAAAAGACTTACTGATTGCAGCTTAATTAGACATTACTATTTACCAAAAGTAACTCATGCTACATTGTTGTTTCACATTATATATTTATTCTATAAATATTTCTGAAAATTTCTTTAGCTGCTGTATGAACTCTCAGTAAAATTAAGGACTCTACAAAGGTCATTGTTACTGAAGGAGGCTGAGTAGAAATTCCTCTCTGCACTGTCCTTTCACAGTTCATTTCTGTTCTTTATGTGCTGTATTCTGTCCCTGTGATGTCTTTGCCATTATGTTAAATGGATGATCTTTGTATTCAGACCTTAGAAAAGGTTAATGGTTATTACTGCTATATGGTCCAGGAGGTAGAGTTCAGAATGATAATTCAGATTCATGCCCATGCCTATTTATGTAGACGTTTGTCTGAATAACAGCTGAGTCTCAACTGCCTCCCTCCATCAGCGCAGCTCAGCCCTGATTTTCCCCTGCTTGTTCATACACAGGGCTGCAATGCCACAAGGCTTTTGTACCTGCTAAACCTTCCATGCTCTGGGCTTTACCGCTCTTGGTGGAAAGCAGCCACTACATCTCCAAGGCTGGACATTCTATCGCAAATATTTTCCATTTTATGGTTGTTTACTATGTCAGATTAAAACAGGATTAGCATGAAAATGTCCAAATGAAAAAAACCCACATCATTCCCACCCAGACATATTGTTTTCCAAATATTTTAACTTTGAAAGAACTTAGGTGCATTTTATCTTAGAGAAATACATGGGAGACAGGTATACTTGCTGACTTAGAATGGCATGACTGGCCCTCTCCAGTTATAGTTGCTCAGGAATTTATTTAGCAAAAATCCTGTTTTCAGCTGTCAATTCTATGGCTGATTTTGAAATTTTGGGCTTAGAGTTTCCATTTAACGTTCCATTTAACGTTGTGAGGCCAACTCATCTGGAACCTCAGCTGAAATAAGATAATCTGGTGCTTTATGAGCACATAATTGTTTTGTCCAGATAAAACACTATTCCATCTTCCCCACTTTGAACTTGTAGTGTCTTGCTGCAGGCTTGAGAAAAAAGTTTCACTTTGGAGTTGGAGGTTTTTTGGCTTTTGTTGTTGTAGTTATGGCTCAGATTTTGTTATTGTTGTTGGTTTTGGGCTTTTTCTCAATTAGGGAAGTCTTCTTATTTTTAGAAAAATTACAAAAACCTCTGGAAAAATATTTCTTAGTAAAGCATCAATTTCTCAGAAAAAGTAGTTCTGAAAAGACACATCAAACTATTTTTAGGAACTGTGTTTGGTAGCCAGGAGGGAAAAGGAATGGGAAAAGGAGGGAGAAACAAAAAAACATGGTGAAGGGAATTGAGAAAGCTAAAACATTTCCCCCACCTGAGAACACAGAACAACACCTTGAGACTGATTCCCCAGCGCAGTCTGGATGTGTTGTCCAGGGATCCTTGAAGAATGAATTTTTCTTATATGATCATCCAGTTTTAGATAGGAATAATTGTCCTTTTTCTGGGTACATGAGGCTGCAGCAATTTAAGTACTTTTCCTTGATAGCTGAGATGGATGGATCTCTTTTATCTACCACTAGATGTCATGCACTGATATCTGTCTCAGCAGCGTAGGCCAGGATTACAGGCACAGGCACAGAAATGTAGGAAAATCCTTCCCCTTAAGCCTTTTTCACTTTTTCTTGTCATTTAAAATTTGAGAAACATGAGAACTCCTGATCAATTGATTGTTTATTTTACCAGATCTTTGGGTCATATTTTCTGCATTTCTGATATTTGAAAACTGTTTGCCCAAGTGTAAATTGACTATCTGAATTTTTGTTGTACAATGTCTACAAATGTTCATTGGTAGTTTTCATGCTTCTGTAAGCCAGATGTAAATATTATGACAAATTTGCAAGTGAGTAGAGAGAATCTTAAAGATCGGTTGGACCATTAAAACTTTTCTTTCCCTAAGGATTGAACACAACAGCACTCTAATTTACCTCTACCATAATTTATGCCATCTCCCACCTGCCCACATTTCATTTTAGGCTGCCTGTTTTGTAAGATATCTCAGACATACAGTCCCAGAACTGATAAAAAATTTCCTTCAAAGAATCTTTTCCCTAGCAGAAAATGGTTTATTCAATAACTTTTTTCCCTAGAAGTTCCTTTTTACTGGGAAATAAGGATTTTTTCAGTTTCAAGCCAACTTTTTGGCACTAAAAGGCATTTCGATTTTGCTTTTACCAAACAAATGAAAACCAACTATTTTCACAGAACAATTACTACAAGAAAAGAAAATAATTCACCAGAAATATGCATGAAGAAATAGGGTTTTGCCGGTGGCTCTGCAAAAGCCTTTTGAGATAAATTTTACTATGCCATTTTTTAATGAAGTAGAGTGATTTGCCTCAGTTCATAGAATGCCTTGGTGACAGAAGCATAAATAGACTCACAGCATCCAGATTCCCAGTCTTTCAGCTGGTTATTCTGGGTTAAACAGGTAGCAATATAATGTTAAGGCCCCAGCTCTCTCTGCTTCTGTTTGCAATTGCCTGATAATTCCTCCTCCCAAAGATATGTATAACACCCGATTTAAAAACAGACTAGATGTGTGGAGAACAAGAGAAAACCATGGAAACAAGATGAGGTTAGTGGCATAAGTCCATGCACTATATATATATTGAATGTTGCAGTTACTTCACTAAGCAACAGCTTAGTGTATGGTATAAAAATAAATGTTAGAACATTTTAAAATTCCAGATTAAACCAAAATGCCATATGAAAGCACAAAATCTTACTGGCAGTAACAGTACTACATTGATAAAAATCTTTGCTGCTGACAGAGTGGGACATGATGCTGTTTGTTAGATTCTCAAGTGGCTCTAAAGGTCATGAAAGCCTCTCTATATAACATGATTATAGTATAATAGAAAAAGGTAACAAACTCAATCCCCCAGTTACTGCTTGCTTTTATTGAATTTCTGTACTGATTTCTGCTTAATTAGAAACAAAATTAAATTTATATCACTGCCAAGTTGTCGCTGCTGTTTTTTTCAAACAACATTAAAAAACAAGATGAACATTTCCAGATAATATTTATATTTTGCAAGAAAATACGTCTGCCTGGTTTTTGCCATCTGAGAAAATTCAGTAATTGGGATTGATGTCCCAATCCACTCCTGGTGAGTAATGGTGAAAAATTAAATGATGTACACTTAAACTGAACAGAGGTACGCTGTGAGTTAGAGCAGATTGTGATTTTAAATGCTATGTTACCATCTCTCACTATAAAGGAACAAATTTCTTGCTAGTAAAGGCGAAGCACATCACGACACTGAGTTGAGCCATATGTGTCAGAACCAGTAGGAGAGCTGCTGAAAGGTCAAATATGCCAAGTATAGGAAAGTTTGTCAGAACCTGACAGAAATTCTTCAGCAGAAAAATCATCTGTTGGAGATTGTAGATTCCTCAAAATCAAATATTTAACAAACCACATTTCAATGTTACCAATGTCCTGACAGAAAGTGAGGAAGGCTCTGAATAAATCCTGCCTGCCAAAAACCTGTCAGTACCTGGCTGCTATGCACTCACCCATTTCCCTGGGAGCTGCTTTGGCCAGGGTGGGTGGGGTTGAAGGGCTTTTTTTAACCAAGCTTTGGGTTTAAAACCTGGTGCCGAAAGACTGCCTTTCTGTCAAACTTCTGCCCTCAAGAGGATTGCAGTCCCTGGCTTCTCTTGCTGAATCCTTCCAAACAGGCTTTTCGCTGCTTTTGAGGTCCAGAGGTGGGACTATGCTGTGCTCTGCTCTGCCGTGCCATGCTGCCCCTAAAATGCTACAGGAAGATGCTGTTTGCATGCAAGTGCACAGGCTGGTGAGCACCCGACTGGTTTGGCACAGGAAGGGCTGCCAAAACGCTGCTGCCTTTGCTCTGCCTCATTGAGCCCGTGTGCTCACAATGCTCAGCAGATACACCTTGGCCTGTCAGAGACACTGAAGTGATTCACTCCTCGATGAGCCTGTACAACACAACACAGCTGTGACATATTATATGATATTTAACTTGTCACTGTTGCCTTAAATGTGCTTAACCAGGCACTTTGTACGGAAAAGGGAGAAAGTCTTCCTGAGCAAGATAATTGAAGATCCTATAGATATGTTCTTTTGAAACCTTTGAAGAGGTTTATATAAACTGAGTGATATTTAATAGATAGCTTGAAGCTGCTATCTGTAATTTAACATTCATCATCCCTGTACTTACCACAGTAGCTTCATTGCATATGTAGAATAAAATAAGCCTGTTTCTAAAAAGAGAGAAAATATTTTGGTCTTGGCCTCTGACTATCTTGAAATTCTTTAGTATGCACCCCACTTCTATCTCTGATCACCTTTCTATCAGACTTCATGAGGACCTAAAAGTCTCCCCAGACAAAAGCAGTCGCACAGGCAGAAGAACATCTTCTATAATATAGAACGATGTTCTGTATTATAGAGCAAGTAATAATATAACATAAGATGACAGGGAAGTTTTTTGGTTATGTTTCTGCAACAAATGTATTTCATGAAAGTTAGTATTTATAGCTACACTCTTGTTGATAATGGTAAAAGGAAATAAAATGCTGTAGGCAAAGCTTTATACTTATGCAAAAGAGCAAGGCATGCCAGTAGGTTCTCAGCGTGCTATGGAGAAACAGAACTGGAGCATCTTAGGCATAATAACATTCTGGCAAAGCCACAATTATCTCCTATTAGCATTTTAAAATTTTATTAATCCAAAAATATTCTGTATATATTGAATTATGAGTATTATGAATGCTGAAAATTAGTTTTGATCCTAATCATTTTAGGTAGAAACAAGGAATGCTACCCCTCTTTCCTTTCATCAAATGAAACTGTTTATAAAGCCACTCTTTAAAAATTACTCTCAGTCATTAGATGTTGTATGATACCAAGGAAAGTATTAAAAAGTTATGACGTAGACTGCTTAGGCCACTGGCACTTTTCAGTGAGAAGTATTTGGACAGCAAGCAAAAGCGAAAATGTCATGCTTTGAAAAATAACAGTTTCTATTTTTGTGGTAAAGCATTCCATCCATCTCCTCAAGTGCTAAATATTACTGCGGAGAAAAGGCATATTTACTGATTACTGTATCTAGACATCTCACATTGTTCTCTGAACTTTGTGAAAATACACTGTTTCATTATGCCTTGGTGAAGATATTTGCTAAAAGTTGAAGGAATCATGTGAAATGAGTTAAGTGACCGTAGACAATTACGGGAATAGGATGTTCCAGTAAGCACTGCAGCTCTACTTAACGGGTGCCAGAGTTAAGGAAACTGCATGCAAAGGCTTCTTTATTGATTGAATGACATAATCTATAGGCACAGATAGTGCAATGGCCTCTGAAATGGGGAAGAAGTACCGTCAAGAAACATGAGAAGCTTTCACGATGTTTTTAGAATTCACAAAGAAGCAGTGAGTGGATTCCCACATCTCAAAATTACACATGGATATGTACCTAATTACTTGTCTTATTCTGCAGGAAATAGCAGGTGTGCTAAATTATCCATGCCTTGTATGATTCAAGGAAGAGTCCTGACATCTACTTTCTTCCTATCACTCCCTGGGTATGTTGTTTTTCCTTTTTACCTTTCTAAATTTCTCCCTTAAAGGGATTGACAGCTTTGAACTATCTTCCTAAAGATCTGAAGGATCCAAAGAACAGCGGTTTCTCTAATAAATAATGTCACAGATCCCTATTGGTTTAAAGCACCGCAGAAGGCAACCACAGAGGACTGGGGCAACTAGAATCAAAGTCACCTTGATAGCAACGCTGTTAAGAAGCTGTTTTTAGCTGCGTGAGAGCATATGGTCTTTGAAAACACATGAAGAGACAAAAGTTAATAGCCCTATCCATTTCTCTAACTTCCCTCCCTCCTTAAAACTGTAGCAATGCATACTATAACTGGGCACTTTAACCTAAATTTTCAGATGTTATTGCTGTCCTTTACATTCAGCTCACATGGGGTGAAGTCACCTCTGATCTCTGTGCTTCACAGTCTGGCTGTGCTACCTGGACAACATCTTAAGATAGTGATTAACCTACATGGTCTCCAGAATGCAAGAGAATTCAAAAATTTCCTTCTCATGCTAAGTTCTGACTCTGTCAATCTCGTTCTTGTAGGAACTGCTAGAGGAAACATTTTCCAGATGGAGTGAATACACCAAAATCAGCTTGAACTTTTTTTACTCTCTGCTATGAAACACCTCACATGTAATGCTTATATTATTTTGGCTGTTTGAGTATAGCCTTTAAAAAAGAGAGGCCAGATTATGAACAGAAATTATCATCATAGCTCTATAAAAAACACAGATTTCCACTACTGAGGGTATAACCTAAAAATAGTCTTCTGTGATGACAGTATGTTGCTTAGAAATACAACTTACATTTTTTTTTTTAAGGATAAAAAAACACAACACCCTTATCATGGTCTATATACATATATTTATATGTTCTTTACTCATGTTGTGATGTGCTAGCTGAGTGACAAGAACTAAGAATTCAGCTGTATGTCCCTAAAAGGCCTACTGTCTGTGACTTTTCCTCACAGCTGCTCTATCTGAGATTAGGCTCTATGCTTGAGTAATTCCCATTGGCACAGTTGCAGGCAAAGCGCTACTGTCTGCCAAGCTTCTGAACTAATCATTGGTGAGTGTAGTACCCCAGGAGTGAGAACCTGGAGGCTGAAAATTTACATGAATCCATTTTTACTTTTCGTAGCTCTGGCACTGAGCAAAGTGCACTAAAGCATGATCTGTTGCATCAGCTTTCCTGTTTAAAAAATAGAAAAAAAAAACATTTCTTTTTTTCATTTCTTTCCTATAGTGTGTGAACATTTTGTTTTTTTCCTTTTGTGATTTAGTTGTTCCGATTTTTATTTTTCACCATTTTTTATGAAGTCTGCTATTTCAAATGAGCACTTCTGTCTGTCAATAGCTGTCTATAAATAAAATACCCCTAAATGAGTTCTGAAGAAGTTTTCTCTCATTTCTATAGACAAACTGAGCAACAGAAGAAAATGTTGCAGGTGAGCACTGAGGGCCCCAGTGAAAGACATGGAGTCTGAGTAAACCCAGATACACCTTTCTTCACTTGATATAGTGACCAGCCTGAAAAAAGTTAAGGCAGAAGTGTAATTTGTGCAAACGTTAGGTTTAAGAAAATGTTTATCTTACGAAAAGAATAAGCATCTTAAAATTGTTGATAATCTGGGCTGGAAGAAGGGAGGGTTTAGGGCATCTGCCAGGGATGATTTGAAACACAGGCTGTGACTATTAGCTGAGTCAGGAAGAAGTGGGGTGAGGCAAAGGATAGCTTTAAATTCAATTGAGTGCTACAATCACCAGTCCATTCTGAAGCAGATCTTATTTCCAGCTCAGTTCTAGAAAATATTCCCATGAAGACTTTGGTTCTTTTGCTGAACATATTCTTTTCCTAGAAAAAATATTCTGAAGACAAATTTCCAGTAGGGTCTATCTAGTATATTTTTGCATTAGTTGCTGAGTCTTAGACAGATACCAGAGTAGTTTAAGGAAAGAAAACCTCACCTTTCATCCTTTTCATGGATGGAAAAGAAATTGAATCTTGTAGCAGTATTAAGGACCAATGCTGAGACACCTAGCATCTTATATTTTTAATATGTAATTGGAATAAGAGGACTTGATCTGCATAGTAAGGCTATACAGCCTCAGATTCTGTTGACTTTACTGTATTTAATTTTGCTCCAGACCAGTCCAGCACCTTGCAGAAAATGAGCTTTATGTCTTCTTTGTGCTCCCTAGCACTTTCTCCATAAGCTGATTTTTTCAATTATTAATTTATTCTAGTTGGCTTTGCTAGAATGCCTTCTACTTTTTTCCAATGTCATTTATGTAAGGAGCAAACCATTATTTTTATAAGAATTATAATCATCTGTCTTATTAAAAATCATTCATGTACATATATTCAATTTCCTGTAAGTATCAATGAAGTTTTTGACTATCCCAGCCTTCACTGCTGAAAACAACATTTTATATGAAAAATGTTCCAAATTTCTCTTTTTATGTATTCCCAAACATTCCTCTTTTTTCTGTCTAGTGAACTTCCTTAACAACTCTGTTGAATATTAGAAAGATTAGATAGAAATCTGTTAGAAAGATTTGATATACTTCTATCAGGTCGTGTACCTGGCAGTTTGTCATGTTGCATGGACTTCCTAATTACTTTCAAAGATGATTGATTAATTTCAAGTTGTTCTCCAATAATCTATGTCTAGAAATTTCCACTTTCTAAAACATGTAAAACAGCATGTCTGATGTTATGACATGTGAAGAATATAGCAAACTGAGCTGTCAAGGAGTTTTACTGAAATTGATATTGCATCTGTAAGTCAAAGTCCCAAATTTTAAAAGTATGCACCATCACTGTAATACTTAAAATGTTTTAGTGTACTTATTTTAATAAAATTACTGTATATAAGAAGAATGTACTGTTTTTAAGATCAATATTGGCAGTATTGGTCAGAAATAACCTTTCGACACATGCAGATTTTTCCTACCCTGTTATTCTTAGCTGGAGCACTGATACCAAATTTTAACATGACCTATTAAAAAAAAAAAAATCCTTGTATCACTGTAAGTGTATAGACAGACATATTATGCTCCTACTGCAAATGAAAAGATTGCAAGACCTTTTTGTCAAAAGGCAGGTAGAAAGAAGTATGAGACAGAAATTGGATAAAACTATTGTTTAAGATCAGGCAATAAGGTAGCATATGAACCACAAGTTACATGCAGGGTATTTCAACAGCATGTTCTCACCTTGAAGCACTTCTTGCTTTTGATCCCTTTTGCCAGGTTTAGTTCATATTCTGTAGAAAGAAATCTTATATTTGTTCCATTAGCACCTCGTACTTTCTTAATTGATTTCAGTGCTCTTTGACTTCCTTTTTGAGAATTTATTTTCAGTGAAAAGGACATTTGACCTTGAGGTCATTGTTTCAGATTCTAGCTTCTTCTGGTAAAGTTAGCAAAACACTCAGAAGAGGAAAGCTGTTATGATGACATGCTAAGCACTGTATTATAAGACAAAATTTGTTACCATCTAATAGACATTCAGTTGTTTATAAACCAGTGGGTTCGTTTCAGTGGCAAGAAATAGGTTAAGTAACAAGAACTATCGTGGCAGTCCTGATATTGGTGTCAGCAGCTGAGCAAGCACTGCCCACTTGAGCACAGCTCGTGCTCTTTGGTGTTGATCTTCTGGTGTAGATTGCAGGCTACCTGGCACAAATTCAGTGTGCATTTCCTCAGTTGTCCTTTAGAAGAGACAGTGTAAAAAATGTAGTTTACAGCTTTGAGATCTTAGTAATTTCTACAAGAATGAAATTTACTGGAATTTTTGTGTATGGATGGAGCTTTGTGTTTTAAAAAAGCATAAGTTAATGCTGAAGTTTTTTCAGCTTTGCCTCACACTGAAGAAAATCCATCAAAGCCTTGGCCATAAAAATGAGGAAATTATTAATAAGAAAAAAAAATAAAATTAGTGTTTTAGATAGATACTCTAAAATCAGTATCATGAGATTGAAGTTTAATTGTCTGAAATCAATGAGAAGCAAAATCTGTACAATTTGGTCCCACCCAAAGGAACACTTTTATGCAAAATACTAATATTTAATATTTTAAATATTATATTTTTGATGGGGATGGATTTTAAGATCTTAATTCTTCACTCATAGAGGTTTACATAGGTGCTAAATTAAGCAAGATCTACATGTCTTTTTGTGCCTCAGTAAATCAAAGGAAATAATGCTTCTAATGTAACTCAGATGATCTGAGAATAAATCCACTGCTGATTATAAGAACTCAGACGCTAATATGATTAACACTGTTCATAAGCTGTTAAATACAGAAATTAATGTACAATTAATGAGTTGCCAGCTCACTCCCACAACAGTGATTGCTTCTCTTCCTTCAGTTTCAGACCCTGTCATGAAACTCTCTCAACTACCTCTACAGCCTAAGCTTTAACTTTAGATTTCTCATAAGTTCCAGTGACATTTGTTCTGTTATTGCCATTCCTGCCATTTCCTATTTACATTCATGTACTATTACCACTAGTAGGAAAAGCAAACAGCAGTCAGGGCTATCTTTTAGGCTGACTCTGAGAGGCATTATTATGGTTGCTTAGCAGCCAAGAAGACAAGATAATACATAACTTTCATACAGGGAATGAA
Source organism: Oriolus oriolus (assembly GCA_013400235.1). Lineage (NCBI taxonomy): Eukaryota > Metazoa > Chordata > Aves > Passeriformes > Corvidae > Oriolus > Oriolus oriolus. The sequence goes on from VXBT01003821.1 coordinate 14,098, forward strand.
AGAGAAAGCAAATTTAGGCAGTTAGAATATTAATAAGCAGTTAAGGCCCTAGTATGAAAAGTCTGAATCATGAATTATCCTGAGAGATCAGAATCAAAACTTTGTTTCAGGTTAAAAATATCTGTATACTCTGTATGAATTTTATTTCCTGCAAAAATGGCTTAATTCCACAAAGGGCTTTAGCATCACAACACCATGCTTTTAAGCTCTGTCCTTCTCTGGCCTCCTAGGCTCCTTAACTTGTTGGCAGGTGGGTAAATCTGATTTCTTTACCATGTAAATGGATAGAATGCTTTCTTAAAATGAAATTCAGGAGCCATGTGGATTAAAAGTTATATACTGGTGAAGAATCAGCATGATTCATGTCACAAAAATCCAGTGCAATTCATTGAACTAGTTGATAAGCATACTGTCAAGAGACATTTAGCTGGTGTAGTCTGCTTTGATTTTCAAATAACATTTTGCAAAGTCTTTCATCAAAGCCTCTTAAAGAAATTAGGCTGTCAGAATAAAAAGAAACGTTTTCACGTGGACAAAAATTCTGTAACCTATAGGAAATATGGTGAGAGTAGTCAGATTTTAAAGCAGAGGAATATCTCCCGTGTGGCTCTGCACTAGTATCTGTGCTGTTTCACATAACCACAAATTAATCAGCAAAGGAGGTGAAATGAGGGAGGTGGCCAAGTTATGGTGACAAATAAATTACTGAAGGAAAGAAATATGGCAGTCTGCAGCAAAGTAGGACTTCATAATACTGAGTAACTTCATAATAAAAGGGTAGACAAGATTAAATATTAATAAATATTAAGCAAAGCATATAGAGAAAACCATCTTCTTAGTTTACTTGTACATAAGTGGGATCTAAACAAATTATTACTATTCATGATTGTGATATGGATTTATAATTATGAATTCCAGAAAGTATAAAGCTATGAATAATTATTGAGGAGCAAATAGAAGGCCAGGAACTATTTCAAAAGGAGCAGAAACCAAAAGAGGAAGCCTTGGTATGCCGTAGTTAAATCCATGGTACATGTGAATCTTGAATACCTATTCAGTTCTAGCCTCTCTATTTCAAAAGAATATTCTAAAATGGAAAAGATGCAGAGAAGTCTGGAAGTGAAGTTCAAAGATATGGTATGGTTTTTGTATGATGAAAAAATAGATAATTTATGGCTTTCAGCCTGGAAGAGAAGGATGAGAAGGGAACAGAATGAAGGTCTGTAAAACTGGAGGTAGTATGGAAGAAACAAATAGGAGTCATCTCCTAAAGAAAAAAAAGAAAAAAAGATCATCATAGAAGGTTCAAAATGAATTAATGGAAAAACTCCTTGATACAACAGCTTTTTAATCTGTACCATAGTTTGACAATGATATTTTGAGTGCTGAAACTCTTCAAAGGCTTTTTTAAAAAGTCTGTAAAAAAAACATGCACACTAAGAGCTATTTAATACAAAACAAAATTAAATTCAGGAAGTCTCTGAACCTCAAATTGCTGAAGAACTGGTGAGTGTTCCAGGAAAGTAGGTAAGGCCCACTTCTCTAATGCTTAGAGGCTATTCTAGGTGCCCACAAACAGTTATAGCTGAAGACAGAGTGGGTGATCCCCACATAAGGCAGAAGAATCCTTTTGCTACCCAAGAAAATGTGCAAGCATGAATCCATCCTCAGATGGTTAGCATGGTACAGACTGAGTTACTCAGGGAGCATTCAGAAGCAGATTTTTAGGTGCTCAAGGAACTTTACTAAGAGGAAAAGAAGATGCTGTTGGAATATTGGAATACAGGGATTTGCCAGGGCCACATAGCAGCTAAACTGGGAACTGACCAATATCTCAGGTTTAGGAACCTAAATCCTTTCGTGGGCATAGCTCAGAATTTTTAATTCATATATTATTTTAAGACATTAAATGCCTTGAATACTGAAAGTATCCATATCAAAACAAATATTTCAATCCACTTAAATTCAATTTAAGTTCTAGCACAGTAGAATGTGCCTCCTTCCCCCTCCTTCTCTGCCACCTACCCCCAATCTGGTCATGTAAGAATCTCCAAAGCAAAGGAAGATACTTTTTTTTAGGGAAAAAAAGTATTTTTAATTTTAGTTGCTGAAATCCTTACTATGTTTATGCATTCGTTTTTGGTAAATATGCAGCAAAATATATAGTAGCACAACCCTGAGCAGCTTCATTGCTCTTTAATACTTTAATAAATGTTCACCATAAATCTTAGCAGCAGACTATGCACATGTCAAATCCATTTATATAGTGGTTGAGTAGATTTAAAGTCCAAAGATGTTATGTTAATAGCATCACTTTGCTGGCTGTAAACAAATATAAAGAAATGTGGGATCTATTATGAGCCTTTTCTTATTTTCCAAGTCTCACAAAAAAAAAAAAAAAAAACCCAAAAAACTCAAACACTCAAACCNAACAAAACCCCCTTGATTTCTGATTAGACTGAACTGCAATGAGTATGTGACTAAAAGTTATCTCCCCTTTTTTTTTTTACTTAAACAATTCATGGTCAGTTTCATCTGTCAGTCCACATCCATCCTCCCATCCCCATTTCTGGTATTCTTTTTTGTGATTTAACATCAAAAAATATAGGAATATCCAGAAATTTTAAATTACAGAGCTGTTTACTTCACAACACAAACATATTAACTTCCAAAAAACTTGAAATTTTTTAAACCTCTAAAGCTCAGAAGACACACTGTAGACCATAAGGGTTCACCCTTCTCGAGAAAGAATTTATTAGTTAGATAATACCATGAACACTATTAGAAGCAGATGAAAGACTTTAGAATTTAGAGGTTTAAGAGTTTTCCTCACTATGATTCAATGTTAAAATTTGTATTGATTTTCAGGTGAGATGATTGTGCTCCAAACCTTTGAAAAAAAAAGTGTATTATTGTCAGGTTTTCCTGGTGATAGCTCTGACAAAGAAGCCATGCTATATACAGGACTGAAATTCGGCTTTCATTCTTCATGTCTAGAGGCAATTTGAACATAAAATGAAGTAATCTGGGAACTGAGCATTTGTGTATGTGGTATGAAACTCCTGGAAAGGCATACTGTGCAAGTGTTGGTTTTAAGTCTATTCCAGAACTTGTTGCTTATGTAAATTTTAAAAAAAGTAACAGTTAGGGCTTATATGGGGAAATATACCATTATAATTAGATTGGTATCATGATACCAGTGTAATTCCCTGATAGGATTATTTTTAAACTTAATTCATTTGCATTTTTAACTACACTAATACTGCATTAGTTATATATTACAGGGGTTAGGGGTTAGATTAAAAATTATTCCATGAATGTGAACCCCTAAACATAGCCAGAGCCTGCTTTTGATTGCTTTTGCATCAGAAAGCCGGTGTTCAGTGTCTGAGATTCCATCACATGAAATGAGAGATAAACGTGACAAAGTTGGACTTCAAAGAACAGATAGCTATATATCTCCCTGTAACATGTAGCATCTGAAACAGAGGTCTTGCTGACATGCATAATTTGGGTCTGATATTTGCACTCTGACCCTGTAGTCCTAGCCTTACTTTGTTGGGATTAGGGAACGTAGTGTCCCGAAGGAGAGGTGAAGGGCACTAAGCTAGTCTCCCTGTGGGAAACCTTGTCCCCCTTTCTGTTCCAGAACAATCAGCCAGATCAACGTAAATCACAGATGATTAGTTTAAAATTCCTGATTCCAACGGGAAACAGAGGAGAAAAAGTGCTTTGATGTCAAACTCTGCCAGCCAGGGCAACATATTTGTGTGTGAATACTTTCCCACTTCTCTTTGCCTGTAGTTTAACCTGACCTGATTGTCTTCCTTCTGGAGCAGAATGGAAAAGAGCAAATGCCTGCAAACAGTGTCAGTAAGAATGCACCAACGCAGTATCACTTCACTCCTGCAGAGACCAGGATTATTACGCCTGCACCCAAGTCCCCGCCTTTCACTGACCCAAGCACTGCAGAAGTATGGACAGAGAGACAAGATTAGTGCACTGGCTGTGCAAACAGGGAGTAAATTCAGGCACAAACCCAATCTCAACCCTGGTCTGGAAAAACACATTAGAAATATACAGATATTGTATGCTAAATCACTCAAATTTTGGACAACATAATTTATCAGTCCAAGTGAAAGCTACACAATATTTCGGTTTCTGATTTGCAGCACAGCAGTTTCAGATGATTTCTGATTGAGCTCTTGCTCTAATTAAAACCTGAAATTCAAGGTAGCAGTACAAAAAGTGATAGAAACAAAAAAACCCAACCCTAGTCACTTGAATTATTTTGCCTGCTGAACTAATTTCTGCCATGAGTATTATCAGCAGTGTCTTCCATGCTGCCTAGTGGGAAAGATGCTTAAGAATCTCTTGGTGGCCATGTAAAACACTTGGGAAAACAAAACCTCTACCATTAGTATCCATATGTCTCTTCTGGCACCAATGTCACCAGACCTCAATGTACTTTTATATTATCACAGATGCATCTTATTATTAGTTTTAATTTAAAAAATACTGTATCATGGCTCAGCAATTTGGTCCTGCGGAGCAATTAAAAAAACCCCTTTGGGGCACTGATGCCAAAGGATGACATTTTTATTGGTTGTCCTCTGTCAGCTTCAGCAATGTGCCTGCTGTTCTTTCATTCCACATCTAGGTTGTGTTTCCTTTCTTTGTTCTACTTTTCCACTCCCTTGGCCTAGGGGGCACAAAGCTTTATCCAACAATGTTCTCTGACAATCCCTCTTTTGTCTAAGCATTAGTACATTCAAGAATCCAGAGAAGAGAAAAGCGAAGAGAAAGAGAAAAGCAAAGAGAAAGAGGGGAGGGGAGGGGAGGGGAGGAGAGGAGAGGAGAGGAGAGGAGAGGAGAGGACAAATCTCATAGCAAAGTTTAAGGTATCTCCATGACTTCTGAAATAGCATTTTTTTGTAATTTTATTTTTGGCTTAAGATATTCTGATGCAATGTGATAATTTGGCAGTTCTACTTTCCCATGGGTCTATCTGGGAGAAAAACACTGCTACAAAAATTCACATTCAAGTGTAACAATGTACTTATGTGTCCATTTACTCATTTTTAAGAGCCAAAAAATTTTAGAACTGTTTGCATTTCAGAGATGCTGAATGTTTCAGTCAAATCAAGTCTTTGATTTTAAAAAATGGCATCAATCAGCTCAAAAGGTATCTGTAGTTATGGAAAATGAAATACTATAGGTTTATATTTACTTGTTTTGTTTTGTTCTTTGTTTTTTTTTTTTTTCTTTCCCTGAAAGTGATGCATTCAATAACAATATACGAAATTTAATATTACAACTGGCAGCCTGTCACCTGATGGAACATGGGTGGAAGATAGTGAAACCATTTCCAGCAACTGTGAAAAACGCTTTTGACTATTTTTTCAAAACATTTCTGGTAGAAAAGTCAGCTTTACAAATTCCCAATAATCTCACCCCCAACTGTTCAATCCTATCCCAGAATCACTTTATTGCCTCTTCAGCTGTTTCAATGTAACAGTTTTAAGAGCCTTAATATAAACCAGATGATTCAAATCATGATCAGAATTAAATAAACAAACACTTCTCAAGGCTTCTTTTTAAACCTGGATCATTTTGTGAATCTGCTTTTCAACACAGTCCCACAAACAGTTATGCTGACACAAGTGTACAGACTGCAAATTGTGCTGCCGAACCAGAAATAATCAACCAAGCATGAGAACTTCAGTTCCCAAAGTACTTTTTAAAAACAGGCAATTAAATTTCACGTGCTAAGACACACAGAAAGTAAGTTGGCCTCCCATTGGCAGATCTACCAATGAAACTCTGGAGTCCAAAGTTCCACTTTCCTACCTAACAAAATAACACCTCTGAAAAGAAGTGCCACAAAATATTTGCTGAAGGGTTTTGCGTCAGTATGGAAAACTGAGCTCTCCTTTCTACCCTGAGGATGTAAATCTGAATTTAAGTACACCTTACAGTGATACTCTCTGAACTAAATAAAGTCTATAATAAATCCTTGTCACAATAATTTCCCTTGCTAGGAATTTATCAAGAAAGAAAAATCCATGTTTATATTTGTTTAGATACATATCCCAAAGCTCAGCACAAAGATGGCTCTCGGTTGTAGAGCTGGTCCACATTACCATTGCGAGACCCAAACTTCAAGGTCACAGAAAGCGTAAAAGTGATCTCACCATTTGCATGTTCTGATTGGCACTAGCTACATTCAGCCTAAAATTTGGATTATTGCAGAGGTGTTTGTTTCTATTTTCTGCAGTGTCTTTCTTCTGATTTATTTTCACATTGGCCTCATTTTAAATATTTTTTTCTCCAGTGCTTCTAATTAAGCTGCTGCTACATCTTATGAGCTTCATTTAATTAAATTAATTAAGGAATTTATTTATATAAAAAAGGATAACCAACCCACCAAGCTTGTTCTCCCAAATGCCCACAGCTCTAATAGAAAGAAAATCAAAGGCACCTATTTTAAAGTTAAGTACCTGCAGCACAGTAGTATTGTGATAAAAGTATCAGAAATACTTTACAGATATTTTGGGGATTTTTAACACTTTTTTGTCCCCTCAATGTTTAGAATATGACTTTAGCAATGATGATGTAATAAGAAAGTCACCTGTTCTAAAATGAAAGGTCTTATCCACACAAGGTGGAGGAGCTATTTTTCACCTTCTGAGCTCATAATGTGTGAGTGAGCGTTTTTGTTAGAGTTACATAAGATTCACACAGGAAGAGAAATCACATAAAAGTAAGGGGTGCAGAAATAATTTCATTTTCCAATGTAATCAAGAGAGTGCTTAAATTACAGTGATGTAAATGCCGATCCCTGAGTGCTCTGTTCAGTGAAAGATTCTCAGTTTCAGCACTGTGTAGTATCTCAGTGTTGGCAAACACCCATTCTATGCCAAAACTGGAGAACTTTTATTTCACTGTGCTTTGAAGTTCTATTTCTTTGCAGCCAGAACAACTGGTTTGGAGACAAAAAGACACTTCCTAAATATGCCTTTCTTGGTAACAGACATCCTACAGGCAGGGCTGGATTAATAATTTCCATTATCACTGCAAAAATTTATTAAGTGTTTGCCAGACAAGCAAGATTTCATTCCTCCAGCTGGATGCTGCCAACGTCTTTACAGCACATTGCTCTTGTCACAGTGGTTGGGCATAGTTTTAAAATACATTTAACTCAGCCTCAGGCTGGTGTGGAGTCCTTTGGCTTGCTTGCTTTTCTTTCACCTTCTTTCTCCCAGTACAGTGAAATGAAGCTGTTGATGGGGAAGACCTCGATAAGCCATGTAAAGCTGGCATGGTTTAAGAGTATTGATAATAATTTATTCATCTTTCCAATTTATTTTTGAGAAATAAGGTTGGGGTTTTTGGGTGGTGGGGTAGTGCAATAGGAGCTCATCGCCTGCACTTAGATCATTGCAGTGGACATGCACTGGGACATTAAAATACCTGTGCAAACCAAACCTAGATTTCCATGCAACTCTCTCCCCAAAGCCTCTCTTAATCCCCTTCCAACAAAACCACCACCTGCATCATAATGTCATTGTGGACCAAATCGTAGTTACCTATTCTGGACCATAACAGTGTAGTAACACACTACATTATAGAATTATAAAATGTCCCAAGCTCTAAGGAGCACATAAGCATCATCAAAGTCCAACTCTGACTGGTGGCAGTCTTAAGACATTACATTAAAAATATTTCTATGGAAAGGAAAGACAAGGGAGTTAAAGTAAAATTTCTGACAAGCGAATAACAGGAAGGCTATCTCAAAAATTACGCAATATAATAATTTCTGATATATGTACCATGATAGTTCTAACAGTTCTGATACCTGATTCCCTGCCATAGGTACAATCTCATGGAAATCAGTAGCACTATTTTCAGAATAAGGGAACAAATAAGGATTTTGGAATATTACATTGTGCTGCAATTAAAGGCAGGAGTAAATTGGTCAGAAAGTCAATTAAGCCCAGACAGCGTGATAAGCAGCTGCAAACCTTCTCTCACTTCAGAGACTGACTAAAGACTGATCTATTCATCCTTCTTTTTCTGATGAAGTTTATCTGTACTTGTTTGTTTTCATTAAATATAATTTTAATCACAAATCATGGGCCAACTCATCTGTTCACTGTGCATTCAGCCATACACCCTGGGCAGTGTTTTCATGAGATATTAAAAATTAAGTAGAGTTGAACTAGGTCACCCCCTAGGTGTAACAAAACCCCAAATGAGAAAGAGACTGAGTTATTTCTTCAGCCTACATGTCTGCTTGGAAAACAGCACTTACCTTCAGTAGATTATTTGGACATAAATTATGTAATAAAAATAAATACATAGAAAATAAAACTTAAAAAAAATCGATTACAAATTTTTTTATAATGACTCCATGCAGCATGTTCCTTAAGTTACCTGGAAGTACACTATTTGTCTCAGATGTAAAATTGACTGTATATCTTTTCCCTTAATAGATTAGTTTTTTATATTTTTCATAAGTGAGCAAGTGATTTCTTTAACAACCATATTAAAAACAGATGGAGCGTGCATATTTTGTCCGTGAGATAGTAGCTGTATACTCATTTCAAGAGTCTGTTTCTTATTTCTTCCCCACGTAAGGCAGCAAAACTTTAGTCCACAAGTAACTACAAGCCTGTAAGTGTGGGATTAATAGTGTAAAGGTGAGAATATATCTACAGTGACAAATAAAACAGGACCAGGCACTATTTCCCAAAGTCCAAGTGACACAGGCTCTACCTGTCCATGACAGAAGTTATCCCTGGGTCTGCTGTGGCTTTGACTTATTGCTAGTGTTATTTTACTCTTTCAGTCCTGTAGGTGTAGTGGAATAAGGGCACTGCCACTGTGCATTAACATGTTTTTTAATAGCATGAGCCTAAAGGTAAGTGCTGCTTGCCACTGTTTGTGGTGTGAAGGCTTACAGTGTTAGCCGGGGGAAAGTTTCCAATAGTATTGGCTGAAATGTAAGCAAATTAATAGCAAAGTCAGCAAAACTTGCAGTAGTCCTGTTCATACTGCTTGTTCAGAATGCTTTGTCCTCTCAGCCATGCAAAGATACTGCCTTGAAGAGCACCATTTCACACACAGAAAAGCTAAATAGAGAAGGTGCTAATAAATAGTAAATAGACACTAATAAATACTAAATAGCTTGCTAGTACTGTGCCCTAGTATCAGTTATATTTTACATCTATATAAAATAAATTTATGTCTTGACCTCATGCTAGGCTAGACATGTACAAAAAATACAGCAATTATTTGAAATTAACTTTTTCCCGTAAAGATCCTTTAAAATGTGACTGTTCTGAAGGATTTCCAGAACAGCAAACATGAATTTGCATAAAGTGCCACATGGCTTTTCTAAATATCTGCATTCAAACTACCAAATATTTTAATGAAGATATTGCTCATGTAGTTATACATTTGATCTTATGACTGCAATTTTTTTCCATCAAATATCTCCTTAAAATAAATGCAAAGAAGTATCTTTTACTGTCTTTACCAAATATTTTTTGTGTAAATAATTGCTCAAGTGAATAACAGTTGTGGATTTGGATTATAATTAGCACATCTCTAAAAATGTTAGCATGCCTTCAACTACATCATAGAGCAATGTTTGAATATCAAGTGGAGACAGAACCCAAATAATTAAAATATTTTATAGAAATTAGCCAAAATCATACTTCTTATCATAATTATGGTGTTTTACATACACAAGGACATATATAATAGTGAAATTTCTTCTCTGGATTTAAAAATGTTTTTACAAACAAGTTTTGCCCACTTTGTTAAAAATTTTCTTACATTTTTATTCAATGTCTGTAATCCCTATCTGGTTTATAACCTGAAGGTGAGTGCCTTTGTTGCAGAATGCAGGGTTGCAGCGCTGTAGACAATTCAAGACTTCTTTAACTGGCAACAGGGAATGAATAGATGTCGCAGGATCACAATAGTGGGTGTGATGGCAGCTCCTTCAAGATGGCATTATAGACAGTCGTCAGATAAAAGAAGGTATGAACAGGAAGACCCTGCATACTGATGATCCTAAAGTCCCTTGGAATGATAAGAACTTTGGCTGTACTATGGAAATTGTAGGCAACCTGTGGTTCAGATAGAAACTGAATCAGGGCTAGGTGGGAACCAGTAAAGCTTCAGAATGGGACAGTATGAAGAGGCTTAAAGCCAATCAGTGCAATTTTTCATATCAAAGAACATTTTGGCTAAAGCCAAGAGTCCAAGCCTGTTGAAATCTTCCACCAGTAAAACAGGAATGGAGATTTATACACCTATCTGATCCTCTACATACAAGAAACAACAGCTGCTGTAAACAAATGTTGACCTATCAAATTAAAAATGATCCATGTAAGTGTCTTTTGAGAAGTATATCTGGCACCCTCTGATGATGCTTCAACAGCCGTCACTAAGCAGTCGTAGCACACTGGCACAAACAATGCTGATTAAACATCTGCAACAGCCATGGAAGGAAGAGACACAGAGGCTATTCCAGCCTCTGTTCCATAGGCTGTTAATGTAATAGTTACAGAACAGTTACAAGACATTATTTTAAAAAAATCTCAAGTTTGGAAACTGCTATTTTATCTCTCTGAGATTAAAGCATCAAAAACAGTGATAGCACCCACTTTCCTCATAAGATTGTTATAAAATAAAACTCTGCTTCCAAAGACTGCAAAAACATGAACACTTTAAGCACTGTAACACCATTTTGACAGATGTCCTTTGTACATCTATCTGCCTGTAGCAGAGGAACCAATCTGCAGACTTTGCAGAGTGAGCTGAAATTTTATTACAGTAATACCCAAATTTATGTTCCTCTATTTTTTACTTATGCAGAAAGGATGTTCTAGGACAATGCAAGTATTAGACACAAAGAAATGGATTCACCAGTTCTCTCAATGACTTTTTTTTCTTTAACATGATATGTGTCCTGCTGTCAGTATCTGCCTCAGGAGTAAAGCGAAGGAAAAAAAAACCTTGGTGGCTAATACCAGGAAGGAAATCCAACAGCTCTGGAAAGAGTAAAATCTGATAGTAAATGGTCCCAAGACACCCATTTGTGGTTATGCAACATGACTTTTTTATTACAAAGGTTCTCAGAGTCCATATTTTTACCAGCTACTGCATATATTGTTGCTTGGACTTAATAGCCAGGAAAAGTCATGCTGGCCTGACAAGACTTTGCACTTGTTACCCATCAGTGTAGATGGATGAAGGATCATAGGCATCAGCTGCCATGCCAAGGTGTGTTCCCTGCTGCAGCACAGCTCTGCTTCATCTGCACGTGCCAAAGATTTTCAAATCTTACTTAAGCTACCAGTCCTTTAAACTCTCTAAAAGCCAAGGGTGTAGGTATTGCAGGATCTGGACCTCTGAGCATTTGAGCTTGAAAGTGAAAATGAATGAAACATCAAGGAACCCGAAAGTGCAGTAAATCAGTCAGGGCACAAGGTGTCCCAGAAGCCCAAGACTGTTAACACAAAGATATTATCTACTGAGGAAGGATCCAGGCTTCACTCATACCACAGGAAGGCTGCAGTAAATTAGGAATTAATGTTCTGAAGTTAATTAATTTAATTGATTTCAAGCTGAGTAAGGGAGTTAAGGCTGGTATTCAAACAGGGAGAGAGTATTTAAATTTAGCTGTCATTAGCAGGCACGTGTTGCATTCACCAAGTATCAGGACTTTATGCTCTCATAGTATGCATCGAGGCCACTTGAAGTCTTTTACACTTCTGTTTCCTTCAGCAGAATGGGGAATACACTCATTAGCTTCAGAAAATATAAAAATCTACTAACATAAGGTGTGCAATCTTAGGAAATAGAGGAGACTATCTGATTGCTCTCCATGGAAGCTTATGGTATTGGTCGGGGTCAGGGAGCTGAACCACATTTTATGGCAGATCTCACTGTTTTCAAAACAGGTCCCAGCCCTGAAAAAATTTTTCTAATACATAACTATCTTCTTTAGGAGATACATTGCTTACTGGCAGCTATGCAGGTAGGATTAAACTCAATAAGAAAAACAAAATATTTTAAATGTATAAAACACAAACAAAAAGAAATGAAAATTCAGAGGAAAAGTCCTATGATAAGCAGGTGCTATTTCATACTCTTTCACTGAAACTATTTTAACGGTTGAAAGTGATTGTGTTTTCCATCTTAGACATAAAAGACTAGATAACCATATTGATTTTCTAACACAGTAATCAAACTCAAGGGGTTTTTTTCTCAATACCATTCCAGGCTTTCTACTACTGTCTTTAAATGAAAATGTCATGTGACAGAAGCTGTATCTAAAAAACCTTCTTGATATTCATTAACAGTAAATAAAAAAGGAAATTAAATAAAATTGAATCTCTACAAAACCATGCAACCATATGAACTGCTAAAAATCACTGCAGGGCAGCGACTAGGAAATCTCTCTTTCCAAAAGAGAGTTAATATCCATGCATTAATTTGCTTCACATTCTTCATTACATAAATTATGATTAAAAGTATAGTAAAAACAGATGCAACATTATTGATACTAATAATACAGAACTTACATTTTATTGAAGAGAAGTTTAGGACTAACAGTTTACATCGTTAGATTCCAGTGTTAATATATTACAGGTTTTCTGTGAAAACTGTACAATTATAAAATAAGCAGGTGGAATCATTGAAATAACAGTGTTTCTCAGCCTCAGAGAGCATCTCAGTGCTTTAATGTCTGTAGAGCACTTAAAGGTGTCTGAGAAAAGGTACTATGTAAGTGCAGACTATTCTTGATGTTCAAGCACCATGTGACAGGTATAAGCCAGACAGATTTTCAAATATCATACAGAAGGGCTGGACCTGTGCAAAAATTTAAGGATCACAAATTTATGCTCTGAAGTCTCCTTGCCTATTGTTTCTGTCTTTGCTGACCTATGAGCGCCTGTGTGAATGATGTTTCTTTGGTTAAACTTTTGGGAACAATTTTTCTCACTTCAGCTTATAGCATTCAAATGCACATATCATGGTATACATGTGGCATCTGTTATTTCTTCAGGAAAGGCCACAATTAACTTACAAAATGTTCAACATGCAGTCATAGAGCAGAATTGCAAATTAAGCAGCCTGGTTATTTATTGTGATTACTATATTTCCATTTCTTTTTTCATATTTCTAAAGTGTAGTCTTGGATACCACACCACATCATAAGATCTGATTTAATTTCTTGCATATAAACATATAATAAATGTTGTTCCCATTCCATGGGCCTTAAAATTAAAGCATAAATTCAAAGACAGAAGATGAATACCAAGACCTAGATGAGAACTGAAAGGAAATTGTATAGAAGTACAGTTGAAGATACAGCTGTAATGCAGTTTAGCTACAACTCTATTTCTAGGATAAGTCTGTACAAGATTTCACGGCACAGTTCAGCAAGCACTGTAAGGATAAGAATCATTCAAAAACCATGCTACAGTTATAAGAGTATTGCAACGCAGTGAGGACAGACCCGACTTAACCTTTAAATATGTATTCTGTCTGTAGAGCCTGTGGCTTCACAGCTCTTACCATAAATCAGAATACTTCAAATGCACTAAGACAGGTTTACTGGAAGTTGAGAGCTTCCCACTAAAGAAAACTGCATATTTTAACCTACTTAAAATTTCGGGTTTAGGATTCTATCTTTATTTGAACTCCAAAAGGATTAACAGTTGCTACATATCCACTTCCATTGCTATATTTCTATTTCTCTGCAAAATAGTTGAAATCTGCTTTTCTTTTAGTTGTAAAACTAATTTAATATCAAAGACTTGATCTGAATATGTTGTATACCATGATAAATTTAGAGCTTGGAAACTTTGAAAGAAAGATATTAAAAGTGTCAAAGAAACACAGAAGTCACACCTCCAGTCAGGGTGTTAGAGGAAAGGAGAGGACCTTGTAATATCTGACCAGCGTCACTGAAATATTTACCAACCCCCAGTTTTTCACATCCATGAAATAATGAAGGAAAAATAACCATAGTTATAATTTCAGTACAGGTATACAGTACTCAGACAAAAGATACACTAACGTCAGCCAAATGAAACCAGCAGGAGGGAAAGAACTAAATTTAAAAAATATCAAACTCAGCAGAATGAAAAGCAATGGAAATAATGTCAAAGTTATAGATGAGGAATATGTATGATCCATACTCAAGTTGTCCTTTTTCAGTCATATTGAGGGCATAAATCCTTACAATAAGTGATAAATCATTATTAATTCCTTTGATGGAGTCACGTGAAGGAGAAAAAAATGTTTTTTGGAGCTGGTAGAGCTGTCACACATCATATCCCATAGTGTATAGGGCGTGGGCAGATGAGGCAAATATCATAACTCACTTATCAACATCACTACTCTGATACCATAAGAGCAGCTAAACACTGTGTCTTTTTTTAAAATAAAGCTTTAATTTTCCCCATTTAATATGCATTTCTTTTTGCTAGGGCTTCTGCGCTGGTAGGGTGCACTTTAATGTGGTTTTTTAAATTAATGACTTGTAATAGCAATTGTAAATTGATACCCATAAGCTAACTGTAATTTTATGTACCTTATTTTGAAAACAACCTGCAAGTATTTGTATCAAGCTAATAGATTATTTTTACACCTAAACAATAGTGATTCTAATATATTATTCCTAGTGCAGCCTTTAGATTACCTGTGTTAGGAAAAAACTGATTCATAGCTTATGCCCAGCACAGATTTACTAAGGCAGGTTATACCAGATAAACCATGGCAATGTCTAAACATGGTCTTGGATATGGAAATTAAATTGGGAGATGAAGATTCTCATGGAATTTGGATGGGGGGAGGGGGGGTGTTGCTGAAAACTCACCAGGACAACAGTTTTATCATGTTTGGTCCCTGGCCACCACAAAGTCAGTATTTGCCTCTATCAGGAAATTCTCCAACGGGAATGACAAAGGCACTTCATTCTGTGATTTGGTTCTGCTTGCAGGTTTCTTAAATCTTCTCATTCCAGCTGTTTCCAAATGAAATGAATAGCAGTGGGACATTGTGGCAGTCTACGCAGGAATTCAGAGATGCAGCAGCACACGAGTCCAGTGAGAGAGTCAATTATTTATTAATTTTACAATGTCATTTATATATCCTAGTTCCAAAAAAACATTGGACAGTGTCTACACCTGTCCTGAGGTGATTGGCTGAAGCACCAGACACTCACTTCAGATTATTTGTCCCATATAACTTAACAAAAACACCAGATGTGAAAGTTATTTACAAAAACCTATCTTACTGTTTACATAGCTTGCATAGCAAAGGAAAATTCTCACAGAATTAGCACAAGGAGATGGAAAAATCTCTCTGCTTAGCAGCATATCAGTATCCACAGAACATGATACCTGATTTTCCTCTTCCACTTCCTGTTCCATTATCACTTTCAGCTCTCAGAAATCCATACTTATTTTAATAATTTGTACTTGGTTACTTTCTGTTCTTCCTTTCACCATGGACTAGAACACAAGTCAGGACTAAGCCTCCTTGCTCCCGCTGTGACCCGGCAGGGACGCTCAGCAGCGTTAATATGCAGGGTGCAGATGTACTCCTGGAATGCAACTCCCCACTGGAGCTGGCCTCCAGCCTTCCTAACAACAGTTACTCCTTGCCTTCTCTGCTTATTTTCCCACCATTACTGATGGAAATGATATCTTTCTCTAGTGCAAGTCCATTCACTATCTTTTGCATGGGTAAGTTTAGTGCATTTGAGTGGGAATAGGTCTATACATTAATCTGTAATATCAATTTACACAATTTTATTCTGAATAAACTTTATCACTGAAGTTCAAGGTAGTTAGTCACAATTTCATAATTATTTCCATCCACAAGCTTCTCTTAATGAAGGGGAAGAAAGATGAAAATTCATTTCTTTAATTATTTCATACATTTTAATTCTTCACTTTGTATTTTACCGTTATTTTTTTGATTAGGAGACTGAGTAATTGATTTGAAAAATATTTTTTAGGCTACTTACATTTTCCTGGATACTTCCTAGGGAATTTCACATTTTTCCTATAGGAAACATGAGTGAAGAATTAATTTGTCTTATTTGCAATTAGATTGTTTTTCCCTCTAGATGTTTTGTGATTTTAATTTCTTTCTCCTTTTTGAGCTCTCTCAGCTAGTAACTGCAATAACATAGATGAAGATCATATAGAATTGGATCTTAGCTGAAAAAGTTAGAAAGTGCCCTGGAAAAAATAAACCTGCAGCTACTTTAGGAAAATATAAAAAACATCTGACAGACACTTCCTTGTTTTTAATACACTGAACACGACTCATATGTGGACTTGCTTTTATAAGGCATGGATGATCAGCATTTCAAGATGCTCAAAACCCTGCAAGTATGTAAAGCTCCAGCTGGAAAAAAAAACAAACAAAAAAACCCCCCAAAACTGGTGTGAAGGGCTTGTGCTGCTGCTTATCCTGCTGTCATTATTTCCTTAAGAATCTATTGACAGTCCTACTTTGCTTATTACTCCTCCTGTCAATGTTTCAGTAGCATCCTCCTGCTCATATTTCCCTTTGCTACATTTCCCCCTGTAAGTCAGATAGAGGGACAGCACAATGGCTCTTTGCAGTATTTGTTTTCATGTATTCCTTCATTATGAAAATCTTTTCAGCTGGACCTTTAAATAACTTCTAAGCAGCAAGAAAGAGGCAGTACATCCATCACACCATGAATACAAAGCATTTAATGCAGATCTCAAATCTATTCTTTTGTTCAAATGCTAATTTTTATTTATTTCCCTTCCCCAGGAGGCTTAGCCGGTAAAAATTATATTCATGCCTGTGTAGATTTATAACACAAGGAGGGAGATGAAATAAGAAAGCTGAGCATGCTGTATTAGCTATTATTCATAAACTATTTCTACTTGTCAGACGTTTGCTATGAGGCTGAGAATGCAGTACTTCACCTCTCTGTTTGACTATATCTGATAAGTGTCTTCAAGTTCACACATCACTACAACTCAGAATAAATTCCTTGACTAAAGAGACTCGTTCCTGTTTCCTGGCACACTCTGTGCCTTCCTCCTAAACAAAGCTTAGTTAATATTCTAAAGACAGAAACCCAGACAATGTCTTCATAAACATAGAAATTTTCAAAGGAAACAAAAATTACTCCCTTCTGGGATTTTGATCTTGATAGTCTTCTTTGACAATGCTGCTATTGAGGATAAAGCAAGATGGGGCCTAGGAGACTTCAATCTCAGTTTAGATTTCTCTGTTCCTTTCTTAAGTGAAGCCCTTTCATATTACCAAATTGATTTAATGTCAATATGCTGCCTAAAGTTCAAGTTGGGAAAAAGTGATGCCATATTTTAAAACATTCTAGGTATACTTTCATCTTTTCAAATAACAGACTTTCTCCACAACACTCTCTTTCTTATCTTCCTCCAAGCCCTCTATCCCCATAAAACCTCACAAAAAAATTTGGCTCATGATATTTTCAGCTTTTGCCCACAAATAGACCTACACATGGTCCTATGTGGTATTTTTTACAGACATAATTGTTTTAAAATATCAAGGCATCATAGCTTTTGGCAATCTCATGTGCTTTTTTCTTTCTGCTAGTCATTCTACACATTTAAGTGTCTAAAATATATAGATGAAATTTACATATGACAGTCTGAAGAAGGGAAAGTTTTAATTTGTTTTTAGAGTAATGATAAATAAAATGTGGGTTTTTTATTGACCATTAGAGAATTTTCAATCTGTGAATGTGTAAGAAGATAATCTTTTGAGTTAAAAATTAGGAAAGATGTGTTCCTATGTTTTCATTACTCCTCCCTGGGGGTTATTTGCATTTCCAGTAAATATTCATACCAGATGAGTCTTGAAAATATCTATGCAATAACATCCAGAGATGCCCTGATTTTTTTTTAAAAAGAAAAACCTTAACGGATGCCACAATTAAAATGAGATATCAGGAAATTTGCCAATGGTAAGAATCCCTTATGTCAATGGTTTGGCTCGAAATGTTATAGAATTTTTTTCGTTGGTGGCAGCTGAGTATCAGCTAAGCAGGCTCCAAAATGTAAATCTGTGGATGTATTTTGACCCATCCATCTTCCACTTTCAGGATTTCCACAGAGTATAAGTGACCTGAAGACAACGTATGATTTGGTGAAAAATGTATGCCAGGAGTGTGTATTATTAACCATCAAAATCCAAAATATAGCTGCTTATATATTGCTGTTTCTTACTGTATTTTTGTACGTGTGCTTTGGAATACCTCCCTTCAGCTTTGAGATTAAAAATACAGAGACTAATCTCTCTAACTACTCTACTAATTTTACCTAATAGTTGCAAGAGAATATTCTACAAACCACTCCAGGGCTCCTAATGCTCCTGAGAGAAAAAAAATAAGTGTGATCTGTTTGATGTTTATAGATATATACCCAGCAAGTCAGGAAAACCTGCTGACACTTACAGGTGAATATCCCTGGACACTGAAGGAGATCCTCCCAGCTTTTTATGGAAGCTGGCCTGTCTGGGATGGATAGTGGGTAAAGCTGAGGATTAGGAGACAAAACATACTTCTCACAAAATTGGCAGTCATGCTTTGGAAAGTGTCAGATTGAATTCCTCTTGTCACCCAGAAATCTGTTGGCAGCTGACAATCAGAAGTGGATTCAGCCATCGTGGTTTGCCACTTAACATTACTGTCCAACTCCTGTAAGCCAGGATTTCATCATGAAGATAACATCTCCACTCAAAATTTCTCCACAGTCTCCTGCTTCAGTTGTATTTGCTTCCTTTCACTTTTTCTGTTTGTGTCAGGAGACTCAGGCATAAAACTTTGAGCACATATCTTTAGCAAAAATCTGGCAGCCCAGAAACCTCTCAGAGGTACTTTATTTGATGCTATGGTCTCAAAAGCCTCTGGGGATGTATGTTCTGGGTATTACTGTGTTTGTAACAGACTCATCTAAGGAGTCAGTGTGCACCAGTTCTATTGCTTCATGTCTTAATTCAGCCTTTTTCCTTTTTCACGCCTGAATGTGGAGAGACTTAGATCTCACAGTAGGCTAATAGATATTCCCTTGGGAGTGACCTGCTTGGAGAATAGCTCAGGTTTTGTGAGTTAAGGTTTCATTTAAATTTCTGAAATTCAGCATGGCTAATCGTTATTGCCACTTTGGCATCTAGTACTTGTTTGCTAGAGGCAAATGCCTAAAGCTGTGTGTTTTATTGGTTTTGTTGGGGGGGTTGTTTGTTTTTGTTTTGATTTGGTTTCATTTTTTTTAATGCCATCCTCCTTCTTCTCTTCTGTTTCCTGAGAGCAATAAAGGAAGGAGGCTGGTCTCTGGACTTTCTAAAATACTGTTACTTCCACAATTAATCAGAAAGAAGCATAAGTGCTTTGGATTGATATAATTTAGACTCCATGAAAGACCTTTATCTCCAGACCATATACTCTGCCAAACCAAATCCATTCTGACTTTGTAGTGGGAAAACTCATTGCCTGGAAATGAAACAGGACCCTACCTTTTATGAAGAGGCTCTTTGCTGTACTCTCAAGTTGAATGCTGGAGAGCTGTGGTTCGGGATGCTCTGTGAAAAGGGATCAGTGGAACTTGTACAGTAGTTTCTGGCTGAAGATTTTGGAAAAAAAACCAAACCAACAAACTCCACAATACCACTTGTTTCAAGCCTCTGTAAGTTCTCATAGTTTCTCTTGCTTTCTGAATAGGTTACCTCACCACCATGAAGGTGGCTTGCTCCATCTATTCTGCAAAATAATCCTTTCCCTGAGGGACTGGCAATCTCCCAGCAAAAATCTCAAGCTGTTTGTTTCTTGGCACTGTATGAAGATTGAAAGCGTGTCTCTGTGATTGGTCCTATCACAGTAAGACAGGATCTATTAAGTGCTAGAAGGGATGGAATGCATATATCTGTCGTGTTTTTGACATCTTTCATAATTTGCCCTTCCTAGATATGAAAATGCTGCATTTTCATACCCACCAAAGAAACCCAAAACAAAACAAAACCAAACAAAACCAATGAAACAAACAAAAACCGAAAACAACAAACAAACAAGCAAACAAGCAAAAACCCACAACCCCCTCACAACCGCCCCCCCTCCCCTAAACCTAAACCCAAAACCAAGACGCCAGGCCCTGGGAGAAAGAAGCAGCTCTCACTCTTTTTTTTAGCCTGCTGAGTTTTCTCTCAGTTTAGAGCCAGGCTACAAAAATATGGGGTTAATCAACTATAAAAATTCACTGTTCTTAATGATCATGATCACCAATCTTTCACTAGCTAGAATCCACTCCTCTTGGACACAGGCAATCTGGTTTGTTCCTTTTCTTTCCCTTTTTCAAAAAAAATGCTGTCTCATTCTTATAAACAGAGACAAATTAATGAGGAGAAAACTGGTAGATTTACCACAAATGATAGAGATTTGCGTCTGTGTTTCATTATTCATTAACACTGCTGCTTCCAAGACTGCTAGTAACACTTCACCCAATGAATGCATCAGCTGACAACAGGGTAGCTGTTGCAATTTTGCAAGGAAATAATAATTTTTAAGATCAGAAATTATTTTAATATACATCCACTTTTTGATAACAAATATTTCCTATTTGATGATCTGCCTCTGAAAACTATTTTAAATCTTCATGCTTTCAGGCCTGGACTTCTAGGAAGCATGGGATTCTGCCATCTTTTGGGACAGTAAATTTAAGAGGGTTACCAGGGACTAGATGATTTTAACAGCTGCTTGAGCATGAACTAGTTCACAATAGGAGCCTTTTTACTTGGAGACAGACAAGAGAATATGAATCTTTCTGCATCTGAGTATCTGACCAGGTGCTTTTTAAGGCTTGTGATGCTCCTGCTCCTCCAACTCAGGAAGACAGTCTCTCTCAAAGTTTCAAGAATTCCTTTCCCTCGTAGAAATTCACTCGGCTTTCTAGGGCTTCCTGATCTAGATTTCCAGAATTGTTACCTTATTTTGTTCTTCATTTTTCTGGATATCCTAAAAGTATTCTGAAGACTTGTGCACCCCAGGAGGTTTATGTAGCTCACTATAATACAGCAGAAGATTAGAAGTGATACCAGCTGTGATGGGGCTTATTTCTTATTGAAAAAAATTGAACAATATAGTTATTTTCCTCTGCGACACTATATCAGCTGTATTTGTAAAATAGGTGTCTATTGGTATCAGAGATGGTGGAGAGAAGAAATAGGAGAAAAATCCATGCAACTGTATTCGTCCATTCACTTAATATGGATCCCCAGTACTGAAAGTTGATCGCAGTCTCTCAGTGCTCACACATGGTTAAGTCCACGTGCTCCCTACCATGTAAGGAAGGGATAAAAAAAAAATAAATAAAAAAATCAGCATGACTTCTCTCAAGTTAACTCAAATGTTTATGCTGAGTTTTACTCTATTCCCGGACTGGTAATTTCAATCACCATAGATGATTCGCTCATTTGAGAGGAGGGTTGCAATCAAGGGATTAAGTGATCTGAAGAGCTAAAGGTAAATGTGTGCATCTAAACAACAGCTCTGCTGAATACAGTTGGAATGAGACATTTTGGAAAGAAATCAGGGTTAATGGATGACCTTGTAAAAGCACTGGAAGTATGGGACCACGTAATCTAGCAGTGGTTGTACAACACTTAAATAGGTTATGCTCATCCAAGTAATATTTTTAGCTTGTTTTTCCTCTTATTCCAAATGTGCTTTTATGTATTTTTAGTCAAGCTTTCTGTCTCTTCATGCTGAAAAATTGCTGATGTTTTCACTCTGCAGAAATTGAGGACATTTCTGCTCTCTATGCCATATGAATCAGCAAATCTTCCTCTTAAAAAAACTGAACACATTCAGAACAAAGGAGGAATAAATAGTGATCTTTCAATTATTTTTTCCTTCTGCTTTTGACTTAGCAAAGGAGAGGAGAAATTAGTCCAAAAATTATATCTATAACTTCTTTCCAGATATTTCCAAAATTTTCCTTCTAAAGCTTATTCTCCCTCAATTGTTTGCATTTTTGGATTTTGTCCTATTATTATTTTTGACATGATTATTTATACAGGGGATCAGTACAGAAAACTAAATCTTAGCTTTTGGAGGAAAAAAGCATGCATTTCAGATCCAAAGTTTTTTTTGTTAGAAAGGATTAGGAGTTTATTTTGAGCACATTTTTTCACATGCTTTCAGCATGATTTTTTTCAGCTCACTTTTTTTCACAGAACACACTTTGGTACTCTGTCTAGTTTGATTTAGTGTGCTGTACATAGAAAAGTACCTTTTCATTTCTTGGTGTTACTTATAACTATAAAGAAGGAAAGCAATTAATATTTTCCTATTTTTAGTACATTTTGCTAGTTTTACTTGATTTGTCAAGCCAGTAACTACCAAAAATTTGTTCAATTCATATTTTTTTACATATATATATATATCACTATTTATGTGCCAGTAATTACATAAAGCACACCAATGTATAAACTACAAATAAACAGGGTACTAAGAAGTGCAGACAACAGCAACTTCAACAACAAAAAACCCACTCTTTGTAGCTTGCCTTCCTCAATATTTGGGAAAATGTCTTACAGGACTTCTGGAGTGTTGATGATCAGTATTTTTCTCAAATCCTTTACTATGTTTCTATCTGGTCACCCAAAACAATGACTCAATAAAATGTCATTATTTCATTAGAAAGGAAGGAATCCTGAGATTTCAATAGTATTCAAGGCCAATTAAATAAAAGTCTTGGAAAAGACTAAATCCCAAACCTGTAGAAAACTGCTTTTCACTTTAGTGGAAAGTGGCACTTTGACTTTAAAACTTCAGTGACCTACAGAAGGGAAGGTGGCAGCTGGGGACTGCACAAGGAGTAAGTCTGTACAAGAGCATTTTATTTCATCCTGAAATTTACAAAGCTTTAACCCAAAATTCACATCTCCGTTGTGAAGTCTCCGTTCTTTTGACTCATCTTCTGCTTACCCAAGCAGTAAGAAATTAGGAAGGAGTATATGTTTGTATTTTCACATACATGTGCTATTAATTGATGCTCGAACTCATAACACATTCTGCAGAATAGGGGGTTTTTTGCTTTGTTTTTTGGTTTCTGGTTGTTTTTTTAATGATGGTATGATGACATGTAGCCACTCTGTGACGGCCTCTCAGAGAAGGCCAGCAATTGTTCAAAAAGAGTCAAAGAATTTTCTTTTGCCCTAGGCGAGAGCATGTTTCAAGAACTGAGATTTCTGGATTGATGGGCTAATTTAGGAAGGTCACACAGAACAAGAGGGAAGAATAGACCCAAAAAAATGCAAATTATGTATGTATGCTTCTGGATGCCACTTCTACTTTTTGTCCACTTCTGCTTCCAGTTCACAGAAAGGAATACTCTACAGGCCCTATAGCTTCCAGTGTTGTAAGATCAAACTCAGTAATTTGCTGAACACCCCTAGTACCTCCTAGAGTTTTAGAGTAGCCATTCATATCAGGGCCACATCATTTCAAGGATCAGCAAAAGAACCAGGGCTTGTATTATATCCAAACAGGCGAATGAAAACTATATCTCACTTGGAAAGTGAGATGCTAAATAGTCTGTGATCCTCCCTGTTGGTGGGTTGTGTTTCCTTCCATGCTCCTTGAGCACAAGCCAGCACACAGCACTAATGATGCCTGAAAGCAACTAAGAAGATAACAGCCAGATAGGATCCTCACCAATAGCTCGTCAGTCTCCTAATTCTGCTAATTTCTCCCTATTAGATTCTTCCTTCATCTACACCGTTTAATCTGCAATTCAATTGGCAGTGGAACCATTACACTGCTGCTCTATGTGGTAAATGAATGGAGAATAAGGCCTTTTGCAGCAACAAACTATAAAATGTGCCTCCAAGTCATTGACTAAAGTGTTGTCTCTTTTTTAGGCAACAACAATGATACAAGCTGTGGCTAAGGAAGTACAAATGCAAATATAGTCTTCTGCTTATAAAATACTACAAATAAAAATAGATGTAAAAAGATGGATGTAACAGGAAAGAGAATATTTGAGGTTGTTTTATGCATCTTTGACATACCTCTTTTTCTCTTCTGTCAAAACACCATGGGAGAGAAGACATTAGGACTATATTTGCTGGAACTGAAGAAAAAGTGAAGCTTTGAAAGAATTTCAATAACAACTGTAGAAACTGCATTTGAGAAATCACAAAATGCATTCCAGACAAAGGGGAATAAGCAGGGAGGAGAGAGTGGGCAGAGGACAAGCAGCAGACAGCAGGCAGTATTCACAGGCGGCGTGATTAATGTTGCATTCAGTGCACTCTTATATTTACGATAGTATAACTAACAAATGTGTTCAAGAGTTTGTGTTAGGGACACATGAACTCAAGGTGTTCATACCATTAGTCTCACTCAGAACAGTTCACAGAATATCCTGAACTGGGAGGGATGCACAAGGATCACCAAGTCCGAATTCTGGCCCTGCACCAGACAACCCCAAGAGTCACCCCACGTACCTGAGAGTACTGTCCCAACACTTGAACTCTGGCAGGCTTGGTGCTGTGACCACTTCCCTGGGGAGCTCATTTCAGTGTCCAAAGCTTTGTAATGGTGAGTACCTGGCATAATTTATTTTCTAAAGGAAAATACTTGTAATATGTATTTGTAATATGTAATACAGAAGCAGTCTCTGATTCTTAACACTCAGCACTCAGTTTTACTCAATTTTTGCATTGGATTGCCAGTTTGTTTTTAGACTGTGCTACTTAATCTACTCTCTTCTCCTCTTCAGTTTAAGCTTTTCAGAGACTTACGATTTTTTTCTCCTATCTTTCTACTGTAGAAGAAACTTTAAGCCCTTAAATTTGTTCTCATTTAACAGTCATCTTTGAGAAGCAAAGAATAATTTCACACAAAACCTCTTTCACTGTAAGTCATCCTGCACACAACATTATCTTGCTCCTGCAAAGGGTCACACATGGTGTTTTATCACATTATTATCACAGAATATTCTGAGCTGGAAGAGACCCACGAGGATCGTCGAGTACAACTCCTAAGTGAATACCCCATACAGGGATCAAACCCACAACCTTGGCATTATCAGTACCATTCTCTAACCAGTTGAGCTAATCTCAGTGGCATATTTTCTCTTTGACCTTCTACTCTTCATTAGAATTTAGACTCTTTGTTTTTATCATTTGGTGGTTACATAGTCAAGTAGTCTTCTTTTAAAAGTCATGTCAAAAAATATGCTAACCAGTGACAATCCCAAAACCAATCAATTACTAGTTTTTTTTTGTATGTGTGTGCCAGTTATTCACCAAATGGCTTTTTTTTTTTGAGAGCATTAGAATGTGGTTAACTGGGTTTAACATTTTGTGTTTAGATTTCTACCTTTCTAAAAAACCAAACTTTTAAAGTGTTATTTTACTTAAACACACAGTCTGGGTAATATAGTAAAACCTATTTGCCCAGCACATAATCTGTTCTCTTTGTTTATGGTCTATACCTATTTTCTCCTCACTATTTTAATTCAGGTATTTACCATGCTGTCTCATGCCTGGTGTCCTGCTCATATGTCCTGTTTAGTGAGGTCTGATTCCACTCACAAACTGCCTCTTGAACAATTTCTAGTAATTACACATTGCTGAAAATAATTCCTCTTGCTCTTCTCTCGTGCACTCATCTGTTGCTTTTTCCTTTCCTTTATGTGTGTAAAACGTTTTTCTTTCTAAGGAGCACATCAGCTTTGTACAGAGGCAGAACATTACTGTTTAGGGCTTCATGAAGAGAAAAAAAATCTTGTTTCAACATCTTCCATTGCTTCCCACTCTTGTAGGAAGTTGTACCTGTATAACTGAGTACTGTATTCTCCTCTTACTCTTTTTCTTCCCATGTGGAATTTCAAAGCATGTTTTCACCCCATCTTGTTATTTTCAGTGTAAGTCCTTCCCTACAAAGCAGCTGTCCAGTCTCTCTCTGGAGTTAATGCTGACCTAACACAGTCAGTGTAACCTAAAAAAAAATTAACCCAGTCCTCAGGGAGACACCAAAACTTGACATGATTAACCTCTCTCCAAGCTATATGACTGTTCTACTTTTCTCATCTTTTGTAACATTTCAAACTTGCTAAGGGAATATCTTCATAAGCTGGAACAATTATTAATTTGTTAAGTGAACACACTGTAATATTGCTCAATTCTCTATCCAAAATGTTCCATCAGCTTGGAAAAATTTAATTGCCATTTCAAGTTTGAGACAGTAAATTACGTAAACCCTTATGGCAGCTGCAGACTTTCAATCATAATCTAGATTTAAATTAGGAATCCTCCAGATTAATGGTTTAAAAAATTTATGAAAAACATTTCTACAAGCCTTCTTCCTCATTATTACTTATGAAGGTGATATTTTGAAAAGGAGAATCTTTCTGGCAGTGCAGAGTCTTCCAAACTTCTGTGTATCATTTTGATAACTGGCCTGTTTTTTCTCCTTGGCCATTAAAAATACTAGAGTTTTCGTCATACAAATGTCAGAAAAGCAGAACAACATAGTTAAGTTTTTTCAGAAGTCACTTAATTTCATGAAGTGATATAAGTCTCATTATTCTGTTAATATCTTTCTTTTTTTTATCAATTTAAACCTTATTAGAGACCAATTCTGGAAGATTTCTTTGTGTCTGACA
Organism: Oriolus oriolus; assembly: GCA_013400235.1. NCBI lineage: Eukaryota > Metazoa > Chordata > Aves > Passeriformes > Corvidae > Oriolus > Oriolus oriolus. The sequence goes on from VXBT01003821.1 coordinate 40,830, forward strand.
TGAAACTCTTCTGCTTTTTTTGCATTTTTCCTACATATAAGCCTGTAGCTTTGGCTTCTTACTGAAACTTTTTTCCATATAGACGAGATGACACCAGCAAGAACACAAATGAGTGCCCAAATCAGCGGGTAGAACTGGAGATTTCAGGACCAGCCGATGAAAACAAAATAAGAGACAGCTTACTGTCATGTTGTGTTGTAAGTTATATACAAATATCCTTTCAGATCCAGACACTGCAGTGCAACTGTCTCAAGGGTCTTATTGACTGGGATCCATTCTTACAGCCAAACTTTGCTGCCACAGCTGTGACAGCTTATTACTAAAGCACAAGACAGTAGATTAATGTTTTCCTGCTTACCAGATTCCAGCTTGCAGCACAGGCAAAAGCCAGATTCATAAAATTAGTATTGTTCTCTTCTCAAAAGCTGGTAAATGATGTGCTAGTCCAGTTTGCTATTTCTATGGAGATTTACATAAAAATAACATAAACGGAGTATTTTAAAAGTTTGAGAATGTCCCAGGAAAAACTAAGGAGGACCATGGCCAGTAACTTAGGCTACCTTTAAGTGGGTCTAAAAAAAAGAAAATATTACCTTTGGAACTGCTCAGCTATGGGATTCAGAAGGTCTTTCTATAATGCTTTCTCTTTTTAAACTTTCAGTGTTTAAAAGACTGCAACCATTAAAGACTGCAATTTCTCTGCTTCCTTGCAAACAGAACTTGGGGGCAAGGTTTCCATTTCATCTGTAGACCATAAAATCTCCCAACCATTTTTCCTTTGCTAGCATAAAAGTACTTCCATCATTAAAGTGGGGTTATTTTAAACTTTAAACTATGACTTCAAAAAAGTCATAAAACCAAATCATACTTTCTAGCAAACTGCTGTAAGAATTCCTTGGAAACTGCAGAGGAAGAAAAGCCAGAAACAGTTTTGATTTTAAGAGGTTTATTTTTAATCAAGCATTTTGCTGTTCATCACTGGTCTGAAATTCTCTTGAATCTAGAGGACTGTAAATATAAAACATTGAACACTGGAGAATCTTTTAATGCCCATAAACACAGTAGTTGCAATGCTTAATAAAAAAACTTCACTCTCAAAAGTACTGATCTCCTTTCTATATACCAATAACCAGATGCTGGAATATCTCTTCTGTGGCAATAATAACTTTGCATGGTACTGAACTATTTGCATGTTCAGCAAAAGAAAAAAAAATAAATAGACTTTGGCAGATCATTGTTCTTACCTTTTGATTTCTGTGCAGCAGAGTTTTGAGTGCTGCATTACTGGTGCCAGGTTAGCAAACTTAAAAAATGGCAGAGGTGCAAGTTCAGTATGAAACGGGTTGTTTTCAGAAGATAGGAAGTCAAAGGTGTTTCTAATGTTGTACAGATATGATGGGGACAGGTTAGCCCTGCCAGAATTCTGATGTTGCTAGGACAGCACAGTGAAGCCCACACATCCCAGGCATAGGTTCACAGAATATTCTGAGTTGGAAGGGATCCACGAGGATCGCTGAATCCAACTCTTAAGTAAATGGCCTGTATGGGGACTGAAGCCATAACATTGATTTTATCAGCACCATGACCAACTGAGCTAATTTCAGGGAAGAGTTAGTCCTTCTGTATGGAACATCTCTGCCAGTAGGTACTCTCATATGTTTTAGTGCAAAATTTGAAATTGCAGAATCACATGTTGACTATTGCTTGAAACATTTACAATAACATAAAAAGTAAATTAGCCAGAATTTTAAAAAGAATTGCATTCTCATCAGCTTTCATAAATTAAGTTATGCTAGGTCAGCACTTAGAAAGAATAGACATGAGCTTGAGGGAAAAAACACCTGAAAAAAATCAGTTCTCAGCATGACACAGATTTTTTTTTTGTTTGTCTTTAGGCAAGACATAAAGAATTTTGAAAGGTAAAGGTAGATCCTGGTAGATTTTCAGAATTTCTCACTCCCTCCCACATTACTCTCCACTTTCTCTGAAGTGGAGCACAGAAAGCTATGTTCGGCATGTACTTCTCCCTGCATTATGCAAGACATCTCAAAACAAAATCAAAAGGCAATTGGATACTGAAAGGAGACACATATAGAACTAGCTGAGTAAAAACTGAGCAATGGCCTCTTTGGAAAATAAATCCCACCTGACATTCCTCCCCAGACAATTGCCTTCTAAAGCTAAAACCTTTCAAAGATATATGAAAATGATTCTTGATATTTTAAGCATACAGCACAGGCTGAAAGAAAAGCAGAGAGAAGAAAATCAAGTCCTGATTTCTAGACCTCATTCCTAGACTTAATTCTGTATTTCACATCCATGTAAAACTGTTTTTACGCAAAACTTTGCTGAGTAGTTACTAAGAGCAAATTCTTCCCCAGTTCTAGGTAAATTTGTCAGCCACAGGAGTACAACAACTGTATTTTGTGTATTGTTTGCCCAACACTGACACTGCTTCAGCAAGAGAGGAGACATTTGCATGCTTTTAATAACAGCCTGCCACTGCTGAGCAGGGCTTGATTGGATGTTACTTTGGTTTGATTAGCACAGCACAGTCTAGAGTGGCAAACTTCCACATGGGAAGAACAGCAGCAAGTTCACACTGACTTACTTGGGAAAGATCTGTGGGATTAAGAGAACTGACCGAATCACTGTTAGTACAGGCAAGTCCTATTAATATGCCTCTTGCTGTACTTGAATATAATACTCAGAAATAAAACAAACAAACAAACAAAAAATCCAACAAAGAGAGTTACGGACACAGACTTCTTACTGCAAGAGTATAGCTCCTTAAATTTCACATTGTAATCTGGCCCCACACCGGGTTATCAGTTCAGTGGAGCTGTAACACCAATGTAGCTAAGAAAGAATTATTTAAAGCCTGTGCATGCAATTGCTGAGAAAAACCAACTAAATGATGAAGATAATTTCTAAATGAGAAAGGAATAAGAAATGCCAGTGCTAAGCATATTGTCTTCATGACAGCATCTAATTGCTGACCCTATAATCCTATTGTGCCAAATGACAGCGGATCTTACTGATGAAGTTCCTGATTCTGGAGAGCAGAAATTAAATTAAAATCTTGGATCAGACTGCACTCGGATCAGCACGCTTACTGATCTTGATGGGTTCCATCCTGGAAGATACTCAGTGCTGCTATGAAGCATGAATTTTTGCATCTTCCAGCAGAGAGCTGAGCATCTTTCCACAGCCTCCCAGGACCCTACTGAATGAAGCTTCCTATCCAGGACTTAGAAAATAGCTTTGGGACTAATTACTGTGTATTATCTCCTTCCTCAACATTTAGCATTGATGCCATCTCTCTATAAACAGATCAGATCAGTTTCAAACCAAGACCCTGACAAAAACAAGCTCTAAGTGATTTCTTTTGACTGCTGCCTGAAATTTTTCATGTGTATGAGACCTGCACATCATTTGTCTCATACGCACTGTGGTGCCAATGCACGTACAGGTTAAACCAGCCTTTGTTCACCTGCTCACATCTGCTGCTGCTGAAATAGTGCAATGCACTGTGCCACAGCACTTAATTGTGTTAATAGACATGAATTTGTTAAAAACACAAAAACAATATCTACAGAGCCAGTTAAGTCAACTCATTAATGTTAAATATACCTGAACCTTAATTTTGCCCATGAAAATTAGGAATTCCCACATTCTTAGTCTAAAAATCATTAAAGGCATTAATTGGTGTGAGACAGTGTCAGCTATAGTCTAGAACAGCAAGAAGAAAATAGAAGAGTGAATCCTGCTGTTGGGATTGTCTGCTTTTGCTTACTGCAGAGTGGGTTCCTGTGAATAGTCAAAAAACCAATGACATCTGTAAGTGAACTGAGATTTTACTATTTATACATTAGGCATACATTAGATTATGTAAATTATCTTTTCTCTTGGCATCTTTTTCAGGACAAAATTTGGTATCTAATGCAAAACAGTTCAGTGATTTTTTCATGCACTTCAATTCCCTTTTGCATTTCTTTCCTTGATCTCAAGTAGGACACTGAACTGAAATTTTGCAAATATTTCGAAACTAAACATTTGATCAATTCATACCTTATCTAATTTTCTTTATTTTTATGCTTTTAAGATGCTTCATTTGGCTTCACTTTTTTTCAATTATTAATTATCATTCAAATGAAAAACTATTTCCAAGATATGTGAAAATCTTGTTGAAATATGAAGGCTTTGCCTGCTTCAGATCTCTGTCAGAATGTTTTCTAAATGGAAAATTTACCAAAACATGTTCCTAGTTTTGATGAATATGTGTGTTCCATGAAAAAGGTGATCAAAATATTGAGCAGCTGCACTGTGAAGCTTTATTAATGTTTGATCAGCACTTTGAGAGCTTAGTTATAGAAGTGCAAATCGCTCTGAATACGATAATTACAATCTCATAGCAAAATAAGGAGACAGGAGAAGTTGAAAGAAAGCAGGAAGGTGACAGTAAAGATGAGTAACTTAGAATAATTTCAGGAGCCTTGAAGAAGGTTTATTCACAGAGTAGAATTCTGGCCTATCAAGCTCAGCAGGAGAGAAAGAAAACACTGTCAGAATTATTATAAATATAAAAATTAGATTTTCATCGTACTTCTCCAAATAACTCTGGTGAACATATGAAATGTAATTTCAAAAGATCAACCAGGTGTCATTAAATCCATTGTTCTCGATATCAAATAAACAAATGTCTCAAAGAACTGTTAACGGAACATGTGGATTTCACGTATGTGAAATATTAGTTCTAACTTAACGGGAACATGTCAGGAAATTTCACATAGACTAGCCGTTTCTTACTCCACAGAAATTCTTTGCGCTAGGTACTTGAGCTGAGTAAAGGTTTCCTCCTATCACAGGCATCAAACTAAACCAGTACAGACATAAAGCATGATACCAAAACTATGAAGTGCTCCCTCACACAATCAGGTCACAGAGATGTTGCACTTAAAAACGATAAAGGTTTGGCTGAAACTGCTGCTTTGCAGGTGTGCAAAACACCAGCAGCATGAGAAATCAAGCACAGGTCCCTTTTGCTCATTGAAGTGGGCTGGTGGTAAGAGCTACTGGCATTTCCAGACTAGCAGCTCAGTTCTTCAAGCACCAAAGGCAACTGATCTTTCGTATTTGACACCAGTGAGAACACGCTCAAGTTTTGGTCCTAGCTACAAGTGTTTGCCATCTCCATGCCAGCTTTAATCCACAGCAGAGACACTGCCTTCAAACTGCCCCAGCCCCTCTAAGGACTAAAATGTGCAGGATCTAAACGAAGAGCAGGCAGTAATCCCAGCAATGTCAGACATGCAGCTTTTTCAGGAGCGCAGTGGTGCCTATCCTAGCAGCAGCCATGCAGGCAGTGTTTTGCAGTATATCCCATTACAGAGTACTGGCTGGGTATGTATGGATTGTCAGGGAGATATTGCAGACTGATTTACCTTTCTGCTTGTCCAAATATTTGGAAACTTTTTAATGACCAGAGCAGACTTTTTTTATCTACCATCCCTGTTTTTATCGAACATTTCTTTTATACATACAGCAAACCACACTTCCCTCTGAGCTCTGGTGTTCCACTAAATAACAACACATTTAAAGCTAAATTGGAAACTCATCTCCTGAAAATAACTAGATTAAAGAATTCCCAGTTCAGTTCATTTTTTCTTCATTTTCTAGTTTGCCAAAAAAGAACCACAGCAGATAAAATGCTGGAGCATTTACTAGCTGACTTTCCAGTAAGAATGACATAGTTTGTCCAGAAATGGCAAGTGCCCCAGTTTACACTGTAGCTGCCAACCCTCTTTAATATTCAGAGTCTAATGTCTGCACAGTTATCAAAGACAGACACTTGTTTCTGTTCACTCGAGTGAAGAAATATTCCAGCTAAAGTACAGCCTCCTTCCCCCGAGTTTTTAAAAATTCTTCCAAATAAATACATGTTATTTAAGAAATAAAAAAAAGAAAAAAAAACCCTTAAAAGCTTTTCTCTTTTATATCAGACAATGCTAGGTTAATGGGCTGCTTTATCTTTTTGACATGACCAAAACCATCTAAAGCCATCCTCTAACATTAATTTCTTTTGTTGTGAAAAATAGAAATCTCCCCCTGATCAAATACCTGACACCTTGACTAGTGGAGGAAGAAATAAGTGAATATATATGTCCACAGGAATGAACGAAATAAATTTGTTGTTATCCACATGCACCAAGAGGATTAAAATTATATTATTTTATTCAAATAATATGAAGGTCAAATTTGTAAAAAGGTCACTTCCTGACCGAAAGAAAAAAGAAAAATAAAAGTCTAAAAATCTGACCTCTGCTTATGTGGTTCCTTCAGTTTCTACAGTGTAAGAAGCAATAATTGTTGTTGACCTCAGTGTTTCAGCACATATTTATCCAGAGAATTATGCAGTAGCTCTCTTGAAAATGTTTCCACGTAATAGGAATTTCTCAGTTGGTGCCCACTGCCTTTAGTTTTATGCTAGCAATGCACCATTGATTTGGATTAGACAGAAATGTGAATTTGAAAAGTGCAGGTATTCCAGCACAACCTTCGTACATCTATTTAAAAATGGGTAAAGTTAAATTATTTAAAATCTGAATATAAAACATTACTTTTGTTTCAGAGACAAGTGAGGTAAAATAATGCATTTTTGTTAATTCATGAGGTGCTTGGTAAGAAGGAATAACAAAAAAAATCTTTTGAGATTCCATTAAGACAGCCAATTAACTAGATGCTAAATTCTATCCTGAAAACATTCTAAAATGTTCAGCTTTAATGTTTTTACTGAATTGGATTGCAGTGCCTTACTGAGTCAAACGCACCTGTGTTCTCTGGAACTCAGGAGGGCTCAGGACTCCAAGGATCACTAAGATCTGGTATGTCAGTTAAAAGTTATGGAGCATAAATAAAGTCCATTCATACTTGAAGGAAATAAAATGTGTAATAGCCTTTTGCGGTCTTGTACGTTTTGTCTAACACTTCCATGATGTTCTATGCTCCTTTCTAGAACTGGATACACCCATATCTTGATTTTGCTGTCCTTTTAGTGCCTGAAGTTTGGAGAAAAACTAAGGCTTAACAATGATCAGGTTCCAATATCTACAGTTAATCCGTTTTTCCTCTCCTCATATTTTCCTGCTGGTTAATGGCTCGGATTGAACTAGGCCTTATGTATAGAAAAATGCTATTCAGAATAATTGAAGATTTAGTCAATAATTATGATGCTTGTAATCTCTCTCTTCGAGGAGTAAATTTATTTTTTTGTTCGTTAAAAAAAAAAAAAACAACAATTGAGTAGTCTCAATTTAAGTAGAGAGTCCCAAGGATTTTTAGACTTCATACTTCAATTCAAGCTGGAAGTTCCCAAATTTAAGAAAAACGGGTTTCTTGGGAAGTTTCTTCTAATTAAGAGATGAATTACTGAATCCTTTTGGTGTTTTTCAGAGGCATTAATGTCAAAAGTTGTTTTTCTGCAAAACTGCAGAAAAGTAGGGATTGATTTGACCTATTTCAACCCAAGTTGCAAATACCTGTAGCTGCCAGGAGGCATTTTCCCAGTCCTTTCATATTTGGAAATTACAAAATCAACTCCTCGTGGGGATGCATTTACGCTTAAGAAGCACACAATAATCATATTTCTCTCCCTTCTGTACTCAAACCACAGGAATACTTTCTGCCAGACAAAGCCAGTCCACCCAGAGCGATGTAAAACTGAGCAGAGTTGCGTGGTGCACCACACAGCCATCACAAAAGCCATCAGACATTTCCTGCGTGGCACATGAGCTGCATTACCAAATGTTAATAACTGTACTTTTTTATTGTTTGGTTTGAAAGATGGCTTTTGTTTTCCAAAAAGTTGGTTCTCTTTATGCTCTTTACATACAGCAAGAAAAAATGGGTCTGATTCTGATACCAGCTACATGCAAATAAGATAAGAAAGTAAGTTAAGCAATGTAAGCTTGCAACTTAAGCAATTTTCTTCAGGTTTGCACAGCTTTAAGCCATGGAAGTCCTTGAAAGTTTAACTTGATCTTCCATATCTACACAGATACTATGCACAAATAAGTTTTCTGGTTGAAAACACTTGAAACATTTTTGTTAAAAAAATTGTGTGAATAAGAGTCTGTATAAGGAAATTATTAAACTATTCACAACTCAGCTAAGGACTAGACCTATTTAAATAAGACATTTTTTAAGGGATGCTGTATATTTTGTTTTGACTAACATCATGGGTCTAGCTTTGTACTGTCTGGAAAAAATAACCTCTGAGCCTGAAACACAGAACACAGAATCCTCTTCTTTTTCCATAACATTCAAACACCTCAGTGATACCTGTTTCAACTCCACTCCTGCTAGTCTTTAAAATTAAACAAAGAACACAGAAATTATGTATTATTATTTAAAAAAAAAAGAGTGGATTTAGAGTTATCTCAATGCATGAGTTTCACTTACCTGTATAAGATACCTACAGTGAATTAGTAATCTTTGAGAATGGAGGGAAAGTAAATACTAATATTGTACCTGATTTTAGGAACGGTTCTTGATTTCATGTCATTAATATCTACTGCTCAGTAAAAATTCCCAAAGACTTCTGTTGCCATTAAGTTCATAAATTGTTTGAGTTGGGCATTATGGGGCAGTTTTTGAGTCCCATTCTGTTTTACATTGATACATGCTAACCTGAAGAATTCCTTAGCATTCAAGTTTAAATTTGCCCTCAAGTGAAATAAAGGCTGATGTAAGGTGAAAAAAAGTAGTTCCTTTAATTGGGTTAAAGCACATTTTAGGAAAAATAAAACCCAAAAAACCCAAGGAGAAACTCATGATAACCAACCAAAGCTATAAATTTATCCATGTATAACACTGGGGCTAAATCTGTTACCTTTTAAAAACATACAAATGAATTTGCGGGACAGTTCAGATGCTTGCACCATCAAAATTCTTTCACTAGTGACCTTTAAAGCATAAGAAAAATCCTCCATAAAAATTACTAAGTCTTTAGAAAACTTCCTTTGTTTTCAGACCCTCACTCCACTACTAAGTTGAAAAGCAAAGAATAAAAATAAAACAGTCAAGGTGAAAAAAACCCACAATTGGTACTTCTGCTTCAAAAACACACTTAAAAGTCTTTTTCCTCTGCTTGTCAAACCCATTTGACACAACGATTGTAAGCTTTTATTGTTTCCTCTGCTGCTTGTTTATGAAATACTTAACATTAAGAAGAGATGCATGATGTAAGGGTTGTGCTTTGTTCCTACAGCACAATAAACAGCAACACAAGTGGCTCAACTCCTTTTCCTTTTTTTAAAGGATCCAGTTGGTAGCATTTAGAGTAGAACACTAAGTCTGAAGACTTTTTTGCTTTATCTCAGGCTCTTATTCAACAAACCCACGGACTAAATCATTGGCATTGCTTCCTGCAGTTCCTTGATTTTTCTTGTGGGTGTTGCAGTCAAATGCCAACAAAGTCCAGACTTGAGCATTCTGAGTGAATAGCCTTATGTAAACTGACTGATTATTCCACCAGAAGAGTACTGCTTTCTACAGCTGAAATTTTCAAATTCTTCCTAAGGGTGACAATTGCAGAACTTTATTAGTTCTTTCAGCTATCCTTGGTAGAGAAGGAAAAAAAAAATATTTGAGACCTCAAGAATTCTTGCTATTTATTCTGAGAGTTTTGTTACTTTCTTCACCCTCAGATCACTACAAACATCTGTTTGCCTTGGTACACTGCAGTAGTTTTCACCCTGAAAACGTTGAACTCCTTTTGCAAATTTATGATCAAGCTTTTGTCATTTCAGTGGTGGCTCAGCTATAATATTGAGCTGACTGGAATAAAAAGTTATAAAAATGATTTACTACAAAACACTTCTGTTGCAGGCAATGTCATCACTTTTCCTTTCTTTTCACCTACATTTCCTAGACTAATTCAAAGCTTGCTTCATTTTTAAGTCTTCTGAGCTAGTGATAAAACAGTATTTGAATCTGGAAATACTAACAGGATGAAGTGAAAAAGCTAACAGTGGCAAAGAAAACTTTTTTTCCCAAATAAGGCATAACAATTTTTAAAAAAAAAGTAAGTAAAATGCTCTGTTTTCAAAAACAGAATCTGGTTTTAAGTAACATATTGTTGATGTAACCCTAAAAAATAACCTATGCCAATCAGCAAAGACAGATTATTTAATAAAACTTCACAGCTGTCCACACTGGAGACAAAAACCCACAGATATTTACAGTAGTTACAAACACCTACACTTCCTGAATATTCTACCACCTCCGTGAGGAGAAGGTATGAATAATAATGAGAAGGATGACTTCATATTTTCCTGAGATCTTGGTTATTTCCATTTGATAATTTAATCTAGATCTTGGTGATTAAATTTTATGTCATTTATGGTTAGTGAAGAGTAGAAGTAGTTGCATCTTATCCTCTAGTGTTAAGACATCCACCTTACAAAAAAAACTACTTGGCTTTACCACTATTAGTAAAGCCTCTGCCACAGGCTGATGGAATGACATTTGGCAAGAAATTTGTCTTTGCTGTATCATTTCTCCCTTTAAAATGGATAGGAATAATTCTCCTAAGAGAACATCCTTGAAATGCCCACATAGTTCATTAAAGGAAATAATATTTTATTTTTGCCAACTCCACAGAAGGAATCCTGCTTTAATATCTAGGTGATATTAATATCTTCCTTTGCACAGTACAGCCATTCATTCATTCTCAGTATTAGTATTCCTTAACTGACATTCTAGGCTGATGCAGAATAATTCTGGACCTGTTTTCTCATAACCTTTTCATGATTCCTCTTCTTCTCCAGAGCTAGCTCTCACAGGCCTTTCCAAAGGCTTTAGTACTGTCTGTGGCAGAAGTATTTGCCTGTACACCATAGATCAGGATTCAGTGGTGAAAGCAAGTTGTATCTAAGCTGTATAGCGTCTTTGGGTTTGAATTAAATTATGGATTAAATACCTATCCTACATGTGGTAAATTACTCATGTGTAGGCCTTTGATGAAAGGGTGCAAAGAGCTGATTTGCTGCCCTGCCTAGGACTGAGCTAAGCTTGACAGTGCCTGTGTCTTCATTTTGCACGATTACATAGTCAGTTTTGGGACTCTCCAGCCAGCAAGATAATTAAATAAATTTACTTTGCTGTTTCAGTGTTTTCTTTGCTCACCCTTGGTCACCTGCATGTGTTGATTCACACAGTACAATTCTATATTTTACAAGACTCATGAGTTCTTGAAAAGAGAAATTCAAGTTTCAATGTAATTGCTTACTCTTTTGTACCAATTGTTTGGGAATTTATACCTCTTATCCAAGGGTTCTACTTGTTATAACAATACATAAACAATACATGCAGAGTGTACTGCCTTGAATATCATCTATTTCAGATTTCCTTAAAACTTGTAGCAACAGCTGACTCTTGAAAGCTGGAAGTCCAAATTCTTTCAGAGAGAGAGCAGAATATGGGTTTCTTGGCCTCTGCATAAGTATTCCACCCACACAGCTTCTGCTTTCTTCAATAAAAGAAAGAAGGCAATCTCAATATAAAATTTCGTTAGTGGAATTAGCAATTGACTTGCAAACCAAAATTAAATCTTTTATCCCACAGAAAGACAAATTTTTAGGAAACAAGATTCTTTTTGGTATTTCCTCATTTTAGTGTCTACTATTTTTGTGATTCTTAAGCTTAGATATGTACCACAACACCTCATTATTATGAGTGTGTGCTGAAAAGTATGTGACATAGTATTTAATGTTTTGAAACACTTCTATAGACTTAATTTTTGAGGTATCAGAGATTATTATTGTCTTCAGAACTATCAGATATTTCTTGTCATGCTTACTGTTCGAACATCAAAATGTACAACTTTCTGGCTACATAACTCATAAAGTAAATGCGAACATTTTTGGACTGACTATACATGATTTCGATCAGACTCCAGCAAAACATTAATAATGGATTACAGCTGCTATCAAAGATGCCATGAAAGTGTTCCAGTTCTCAATAATATAAAGGAAGCATATTATGCAACACACAATGCAATCAAAAATGCCCCTTTACAATGGTTTTATGTGGTCCCAACACATACACTCCTTATTTTCCAGAGAATCATCTATCTCAAAGTGAAATTTATGTTTGTGTAGACAGGCAGCATAAGGCCTTCGAACCACTTATTTTAACTCAGTTACAAACCTAAATTAAAATATAATTGGAATGTAACCATTGCACTGGTCTTGTGTTTTTTCAAAGAACAATAGTAAGTCTCACACTTTCAACTCTTTAGTAAGTGTACAGAAATATTTTTCAGATAATTTGGCTTGGATTTGTCCCCAGGTTCTGTCTTATTATCTGCTACATTTAGTGATCAACCGAAGAAGAAATCATGAGCTGTTGAAGACAGCAATTCAGAAGACAGAAGTAAGTTTTTGTTTAGCACCCTGCCAATGCTGCCATTGTGAACACTAGCAATCAGGAATCATCAGTGCCAGAGTCTGCAGTGGATTCAGTCCAGGGCTCCAGATCCAAAATCAGTCTGTCATTGACTCTTTGTTAATATATAAATCATTTACTGAAGCATAGCCAGTCAAAACAGAATACCATTTGTGTGCACGTGAAGGTCTGGCTGTTCCTGCCAAGAGTGACTCATGTTTAAGGGGCACAAAGAAAATGAAGGCTCAAAATGCGTATTTAAGGTCTGATTTTTTTGTTTCTTGGAACTTGCACCAGCATTTCTACCTGTGCAGAATACTACTAGATTGCTCAGAAAAGTAAAACACTTACTTACATTGAGGTAGAAGTAATACAAATTGTTAAGGAACCCTCAAATTCACAGGTTATACCCTGCATGTATAAAAAACCCTCAAAAAACAACATTATTAAAATTATTAGGATACGTGGATGAGGTAAAAATGAATGATTTTTCATTATATTTTCTGTGTATCATTGCAGAAAAAAAATAGGTTTTATAAATTGACTCATATACTCGTTGTTTTTCCTAGATGCTATACTATCAGAAACAGAACAGAGCAGAACAGAACTGTGTTCTGTGATCATCACTTACACACTGGCAAATGCAACCCTTAGCTGTTTATTACACATAGTACTGTAGTGGGCAAAAATACCTCTCAGGATCAGAGATGTATTTGTTACAGCAGCTGTACATGCATGACAAAGACAAGGCCTCTCTCTGCCTGCAGGTTTATCAGCACCTTAGATGCAGATAGGTACAAACAATCTTCATTTGTGTTTGTAAATCATAAATATGGCTGCAGCACCGAGAATATTCTGGGTGCTGAAGATGATTGTAAGGTTCCTGTGAATACTCCAATGACATTAAAAAGTCACAAAAGTGCGCACTTTTCAGCTATGACCCTGCATGCTAAAAAGAAATAATTCAATTCTGGTGCTCTGGCAGCAAAAGAGTGGTTATGCTCCACTGCAGCCTCAGAGGCATTTCATTAGGGCACAGCAGCACAGATGACAGACCAGAGATGCAGCAGAGAGCAGTCAGTAAAACCACCACTGTATTTCAAGATGCCATCAGTAAATGCCCTCAGGATGAGTCTGTCTGGACTACGCTTTAGGTTGAGCCAGAGAAAATCTGGTTGGGAGTTGTAAAGAGCAAGATCAAATATGAAACCTTACATGACTCCCTGCGTTACAGTGACATTAAGTCTTCACCACTCCATCAAGTAACAATACCGGGGCTGTTCAGGAAACCCGAAATAAGAATGGGACCTACTGGTCTTGTCAACAGCTACATTGACTCACACTGATGTTGATTCTTAGTCTGTTCCAAGAACTAAAGAGGCAGAGCACTTTTGCAATTAAGTGGCTACAATATTTACAGTATAAAGTCTTTTTGTTTATCCTGAATCAAATCCTCTTTTAAATTTTAAGGTCAAAATTGGGACGTTTTCCACAAATATTATTCTTCTTTTTGGGAAGAACAATTTATAAGATCAATATTCTTTATCCACCTAACCTTGAGCCAATATTTTATCACACTTCAATAAGGTTCATGAGGTGAACATAGAGATACAAATATTGACAGATAGGAATCCAAGAAAATTAAAACACAATTAGTCAAAACTCGAAGTATTCTACCACAGTTTGGGCAGTGCAAGGAGGATAACCAGTGGAAACTAGTAGAAACCAGGAAGGCATAATAAAAGGGTTGAGAAAATGACTTTGAAATTTTGTAAAGTCAAATCAAAGGGTACAATCTATTAATTCACAGTCTTAATTTTGAGAATAAAAAGACTAAGAAACAAAAAAGAGGCGATGATAATTTAGAAAGATGCCTCAAGAAAGGCAGACAACTGCTACTCTACTCCAGATTCAGTTCTGATTCTATGCTCTGTCATGAGAATTAAGACTCCCTCACTTTAATGCAGAGAGGGAATGACCTAATGAAAAACAAGATATGGTTTATGTTAAGATTTGTTGTAGAGAAACACCTCTTGAAACCATATAATTATTTTTCTGTCAAGCATCCTCAAACATTCTAACATAATTCAATTTAATTTTTTAGGACTGATTATATATGAAGTCAATTGAAACATTTTATTAAAAATGGTTTTTATATGTTTATCACTTAAGTGAACTTAATATGAAATTCAGGTAAGTGAAAAGTAAATGTGCTAATTTTCTATAACTTATCCATATCTGATTACATACAAACAATATATATATTTATAGCATTTCCATGGTTTTAAGGTAGAAAGTAATGCAATATGAACCCTGAAAAACTGAAACAACCTGTCTTGGATTATAAAACATGGGACCTTAACACAGCACAGAACTTCCAGGGAACGATAGAATTGTAGAATGGTTTGAGTTGGAAGGGACTTTAAAGATCATTCAGTTCCCACCTTCTTGCCATGGGCAGGGACTTCTGTCACTAGACCAGGTTGTTCAGAGCTCCATCCAATCTGGCCCTGAACACTTCCAGGGATTTACATATTATATTAACTGATTAAACAGTTCTTTATGCAAATAACTCACATTACCCAATCTTTATCAAAATTTAATCCCTGAATAAAACAAAAATGTTCCTGAAAAAATACTTTTCTTTCTTTCTTTATTCCATAAAAAGAAGTCCATCAGTCAATTCATGCATTTAACACTGGAAAAGACTGGTTTAACTTTTAGACAGGTGAAAAGTGTTTGAGAATGTTAGCTAAGCAGCCATGAGAGTCATAATCACATGTGCTGTGCTTTGTTCTATTGTACTATGTGTGAGCTGGACTTTTAGGTAGGTGAAAACATTCCTTTTCCTTCCTCCTTGCAATACAAAGGATGTCATTGCTAAAGTCAGAAATTCCATTAATGGCTTGATATGGTGATTCACTGTCAATTTTCAAACATTTGACAACAATTCAAGTTTTTAATGCAGTTTCATTTCTGACTTGAAACTACGTGAACAGACAACGGGTTATTTCTTTTTCATAACTGGTAACAAGCAGCTATTGAAAACATTTTGCTATTTCCATGACTTGAAGGAGGTGTGCTTGCAGACAAACACATTTCCTTTTAGAATAAGAAACAATTTTAAAAATAAAAAACAACCCAAAACCACATAACCCCTCCCACAAGCAAACCATTAATGGTTTTCCTTGCTAAAGAATACATTTATATTATATCGGAAATTCAAAGAATTGTTGGATTAACAACTAGTACCAAGATGCTAGAAAAATGGAAAACAAGAGATCTAAATGGATGATGGCTGATGAAATTGGAATAATTTTTTGTTGTTTTGTATTGGCCCTCCAATATTCTATATTTCTAAACTGTCTCTTTTTTAATAGTTAATATTTTTGAAGAATCCTATTCCTACAATCTTCACCACAATATTTTTAAGATAATTGCATTTTCAGCCTTTAGGCAAATGACGACTTATAAAACTTCTTCAACCTCTTCCTAGATCTTTGACTAATTTTAGTTCTCCAGGATTGTGTCAGTGGCAAGATCTGATTGCAATGCTACTCAGATTTTATAAGAACACTTTCAAAGTTTGTTTCTTTCCCCAAATTCCTCACTTAGGCAATAAGAAACTCACAGCTTTTTCCAACTCCACCAGAAGTTCCATTGCACTCTGAAATCTCGCTGACAGCTGAGAACAGATCAGCACTGCAATATAGCCAAGTCCCCTGCACAAACTCCTCACCATCAGTAAACATTTCCAGGTGCTTCTGGTAAGCCACTGAGTTCATATTAGAATGAACTGACCTGCATTATTGTTTGTAAAGTACTCCCTGGTTTATTTATGGGTTTTTTTCCCCCAGCTAGAAACATTATTATCTCCATTTTGAAGGAAGTGATAATTACTTTGGTTTTTAATGAACATCATTTTAAACATTCTTTCTCTGTTTTGTTCCTTTTTTATATATATATATTGAAATATAAAATTATAAATCTCAGTATGATTTTTTTTGACACCTGAGTGCAGATTTAACCCTTCCAAAGCGCTGAGATTATTATTGTTTTAGTATTGTGTTTCTCTAAGTTTAACTTGACAGTAAACCAAAACTTACCGCTTACAGAATTATGCTATATTTTCAGCAGTCAGACTATTTCTCTGCAAAGATGTATTCAGTGGATTCAATCTTCACTTTATTCACACAGCAAGTGACTTATAAGAGTAATGCCTCTTAAATGAGGGGGAGGTTACCTTAAATAAGGGGCAGCCTGTTTGGACCAGAGTGAGGGTAGCTGGTGCTCAATCATGACCTATGATAAATGCAATTTGACACACATGGGTAGCCCCCTTCTTGTCCTTTCCACTCTGCCTCCTGGTCTGTTTCCTTTTCTCTGTATGTTCCTTTCCTGAAGGGAGAACAACCAAAGAATAAAAAGGACCTAAGCAGACTGTGCAGCAGTCTTTTCTAGAAAAAAAAACCTGTGAGCTTAAATTTAGTCTGTTTTGCAGTTCAGAGCTTCTGTCTAGGGTTTATTAGCATACCATAAGATCAGGAATTCTGTTTTCCTCCTTGTTTTGCTTGAACCTTGACCTCATTTTCTGCACTGAACAGTAACAGGATTGCATAAACAGCTGTGACCCCTTGGTCCTATTCAGACCAATTAAATTTAAATAATGCTAAAGCATTTGTTTTTAGATTTCAGTTGTCTATCTAAATTTAACAACACACTTTACCATCTTTTATGATATAAACATATATCTACTGCCTGCATTTTGATAATACTAGCATAGAAAACTCCACAATTATGTGATGCATCACCTTTTTAACATCTATGGACATTTGTGCATATATTCCACATGACTTTAAATATGTCTGCCCTTTTTTTAAAGCATTTTAAAAACTTTTCTGTCTTGCCATGTATTAGGTTCTAAATGACCATTGTTCCTTACAAACATTAAATACATAACCAGTGATACTGGTAATGTATTCATTTATTTATACATATGGGTGTATATATATATATGTACATTGCTACATATTGTCTAAAACATGAAAATTCTGTAGATTATGACTCATCAAGAATTAAATCAGAAGGTCTGGTGCAGTGCAAAACAAAAGCTCTTTCTCAAGGACAGAAAGTACAGGTACACAGTTTGTAAGTCAGTGAAGTATGCAGAACATTTGGTGATTCAGAGGTCTAAAAAGAGCCTTTAGACTATGGAAGATCATTATCATCACTCATGTTCACCTGCAAGAAGGGCCAGAAGAAAGATCTGGGGAACGATAGGTCTGTCAGTCTGACTTTGGTGCTGAGAAGGATCATGGAGCAGATCATACCTAATACTATCACGTGGCATGTGCAGGACAGCCAGGAGGTCAGGCCCAGCCAGCACGGGTTTAGGAAAGGCAGGTCCCGCTTGACCAACCCGGTCTCCTTCTATGACAAAGTGACCCTCTTAGTGGATGAGGGAAAGGCTGTGGATGTTTTGGAGGCTGTAGAGGTGGGTCTCTTTTCCCAAGTAACAAGTGATAGTATGAGAGGAAACAGCCTCAAGCTGAGCCAGGGAAATTTTAAACTGGATATTAGGAAAGAATTCTTCACCGAAAGGATTGTTAAGCATTGGAATAGGTTTCCCAGGGAAGTGGTTGAGCCACCATCCCTGGAGGAACTTAAAAGACATGTAGACATGGTGCTTAAGGACACAAGCACCTACTTGTTGGACTAGATAGGGTAGGTTTACAGTTGGACTTGATGATCTTAAGGTTGTTTTCCAACCTAGATGATTCAGTGATTTGCTCCTTCATTCAGATAATCCATGCTGTGACTGTGTAGGACTTCAAGACCCAGAAACTAGTGTTGTATTCACGGAGAGAGAGAAGCATCCTGAAAGGCTCATTTTTTTATCACAGTTTCACTGGGTTTTTGGACTGTAACAGTGAAATATTGTAACAATGAAAGTCACAGCATATGACAGTGTGGGGTTTCAAACCCCCTCACACAACCCTAGAAAAACACAACCCCCTCACAAAACTACTCTCTTTGCATTCACAGGTCATGCACCATCCAAACTTTAGTACAACAATAATTGGTCTAAAGTAAAGGAAGCATATAGCATCTAAATGTGTTCATAAGAGTATTTATGTAATGTTTATGTTTCTCTTAATTTTTTCAGAATTAACATTTGGTAGACTGGAGTTTATTCTGAATAAATGCAAACCCCATAATTTCCTATCACTCAATGCACTTTAGGCACTTAATAGGAACATTTAACCATAGAAGAAAATTGTGTTGTTCCATATTCCAAAGGAAGTCAGGGGAAGAGGGGGAACGGGGTGGGGAATATAAACCTTTATGTACATTTTAATGTTTTCAGCAGATTTAACTAAATTTTTTCCAGATTTTAAGCTATATCTCTATGGCTGGCAAAATCTCTGGTAGAGATAAAATTCTGCAGATATATCTGTTTCTTAAGAAAGGTATTTATCTAAACTACTCAGTGCAAATATGTGTGAAATGTTAATCTGTCTCAGCTCCCTTCCATGAAAATGAAGGATACTCAGCACCCCAGAAAATGAGCCTGAAGCTAGTACAATTGGTCACCTCTTTCTGCTTACGTTACAGTGGAATTCTTTAGATAAAATAGAAGGAAAATCTTTAAGAAAACATTCCATTGATGGTCTACTGCAAATATTTGTATTAAGTTCTTAATTTATTCAAAGATATCTGTGCTTCGCCTGCTCTTATTTGAAAAGACTAGAGTTAATTCATGATACCTCATATAGCTTTCCAAATTACATTCATGTTTATGAAAACAAGAATTACCTGCAAAAAGTGGGAAAGCTGAGCATCAAACTTAAGCCTTTTCATATTCAATTATGCATTCATCCGAGAGTCATATTTTCTAGTTTCATTATAAAAAACAAACAAGCAAACAACAGAAACAAGTATAGGATATAATTATGCAGAAAAGAAGGCTTGACAGAAATTTCTAAATCAATAGCTCAAATCTAGGGAGAGCAGAGAGTAATATTTAAAATGAGCTCAAAGTAGTCTCAGAGTTATTGATTTGATTCCACTACAGCACATTTCCAGCACTTCTATTCTCTGCGAGTCTTATGGGTATAATTATTCTGTCCTTCAGGAACTATATTGGTTAAAGCAAAAATGACAAAACTGAATAAATTTTGTCTTATTTTTTTTAGTATCATATTGCCCTTTAATACTGTGAGGGAAGGATTTTTTATCTGTCATTTTTACATACTTAAGAAGGAAGGAATGATTGAAAGTGGGTAGCTCTTGACAATTTTCAGGTAGGCTTATTCTTTTATAAGCTGTGCATCCAATATTCTTACATAAACCTAGTATGCTTTCTGTTGTCAGGGCATCCCCAAAAATAAAGACAACAATGACTTCATTTTCTCCTGTCAGTTTCTCTACTTATAAGAGAGGATAAAAATTATATCTACTAGCTAACAAACCTACCACACAAGATGTATGGGAGGATGAACTTGTTGACAAGCTACATTCTGAAAGCCTAGTAAAGATCAAACATCTATTTAAATTTGCAGTGCATGTCGATTTCTATAAAATTGTATACATGTCAGTCCTCAGTTATAATTTGGAAATAAATAGTTGCTCAAAGTTGAAATTCTCAATCTTTGCTAAACACAAAAGTAGAGTCTTGCATTTCAGAGCTATTTAACAGCAGTGAAAATCAGGGCACCCTGGGAGTGTGCAAGTCTGCTGCTCTGTGCAACACTAACCTGCATTCACGGAATGCACAGGAGCTGTCAGGGCATTGCTCATTATACTGCTGATGGACTGTGCTGGAAATTGTATTGCTTTATGTGTGGTATATTCATCCCAGGATCGGAATAATGGGTTTCATTCTTTTCTTAGGCCAAACAACACACAGCTCACATTCTTTGTTTGCAGATGCTCTAACCATGAATCTATGCAAGATGCTCTTCTCCTGCTTTAGTTAATACACTTTCCTATAGGGACATGAGACTGATCAGGCCAGTGACAGAAAATGCAAGACAGCTTATGACTATGGTTCCTCTTTAACACCTACACAGAAGTCCTAATTCGTACTTAAAAATGTTGCAGTGTTACTCAGTGTTTCTGAGGGAGCTGTAGATTCCCTTGAGCTACACCACATGTATAAGAAGCACAAAGGAGAAACACAAAGCAAATATACCATACAACATCAACAATTTTACACACTGGAAGTTCTCTGGGTTTTAATAGCTTATCCCTTGTTGTACTCCCTGGTGCTCCTTATGGAATTCTCTGCACTGTATGATGTGCTGTATGCTGTAAAATTTAAAGCACACAATACACCAAGATCAAGGCAAAAATTTGGATATGTCCTTTTTGCAATTTTCACCAGGATCTAAGTAAACCGAAATCTCTATGTGAACCATCTTTAAAAACCTTGTCAGGACTTTTATTCTTCTTGTCTGAATGAAATTGAAAAGGATTTTCAAAGTAATGTAGTGAAATTGCAGCATTCATTCTCCTTGAAAATAAATTCTCCTTCACCGAAGTAGACCAATCAGACATAAATACTCTGTAAGATTAACTTTTGTAGAAAAAAAAATCAGTAATTTTCTATGTATGTACCAAAAAGACTTCATGCATCTTGATACGCCCACATTCATAAACACATAGACATATATATATTACAATACCTAAAAATCTCACAAAGACTATATGAAGCAGAATACTGTCAGGCAGGGAGCTAAAAGAGAGACTGAGATGCATCCATTAACTATTTCATCCACATATAAATACATTCCAGTTTCCCGATTGCATTGTTTCTTATCAGCATGCCATGATTTTGTATTCTGATGCATTATAAAAATTGGCTCAGTCTGTGCGATGTGTTAAATGCATTTTAGTTCCACATTTGTAATTATACACGTAAGTATATGATAGTAAGACTGTTCAAGCTGGCTCTGCCAATTGAGATAATTTATGCCATACATCCCCACTAGTCTAGTCCTCAATAATGGAAATGTTTCACTTTGATTTGCTATTTATATTTTCTACCAATAAAAATCATTCCTCTGTCTTGGGTAATACTGATATTTTAGATGTTCTCAGTTTTTCAGAAGACCTACTAAGCAGTATTTTTTATTATATTATCTTAGTATTATCTCCACTGTCCAAACCCCATTCCTCTTTAATTAACATCAAGGATAATTAATCCATATTTCAAACAGGTTTTATTGAGAGTCATCTATCAGTTGGAAAATCACAGTTTCTATATGTTGCAAATACCCACACAATTGCATCTCCTCATCAGGAAAGATCCCAATTCTGCTCTACCTCATAAGGATATATAAAACGATTCTTCTAGCAGCTCAAATCAGTTTTAATTTAATGATTCCAGAGACCTCGTTCCCTCCTGAACAGTCTAAACTACCGTAGATCACAGGAGTCACATGCCCTTTCTCATTTATCCCACTGGATTACAAAGTTAGTAAATTATAGTAGCCTGAAATGAGAATTTGGCATGGCTTTTTAAAGATGATTGAAAAAGGGGGAAAATCCCATTAGTTTAGGCCCTAAACCTATGTAAGCTTTATGAATATACAGAGAACTTCAGGAGAAATAATAATCTCACACAGCTCATAGTCAATCCTGTAATATTTAGGTATTTTCAGATTTCATTGAAGGTGTATATACTTGCATCTTAGATGTAATGGTTCAAGATAAATGAGGGCTTCTTCTTTGAATTCAGCATGAAAAACATAAACTTGGTTGTAGACATATCCTTTCAAAATTAATAGGAACATTATATTTCAAAAAATTTATTGGTATAACATGTAAAGACCTGAAACCTAGTATTTTACACTCCTATTGGCAGTATTCCCTTAGCAAGTAGTCATATATCACAAAATTCTTTTATTAAAAAATGCTCTAAAATTTAGTATGCGTATAAACTTTTAACAGAAATTACATATCACTGTAAAGAAATTAAAGTTTTTATCCAACATCTCATGAAGCCAGTACAGAATTTACATTCATAATGCACTTGTGGTGGCTATTTGAGTATTAAAGACTGAAGAAACTCTCTTCCTAAATTGGTTTCGATTTGCTGCAATTAAACAGACAGTAGCTAATGGAGATGATTTTGAAAGAGAATGTAATTAACATGCTTTATCAAACTTTAGCTTTTTTAGCAGTTAAATAAGTTGGATAAACAGATTTTATCTGAAGTCAGTAACAATAGTTAAGAGACAAAAAAAAGAATCATGTAGGAAACATCAAAGAAATTATAGTTCAGAACTGGAAAATTAAACATTAAGAATTTGAGGACAGCTTTCATTGTAAGAAAAAAGTTCTTTTGTATGTTCGTTCCAATATAAGCCTCTGAACTGGACATTTAGGGTCTACACCCTCCTCTCAGGCTAGTAGGAAACAACAGCAGACAAACGTAGTTAAACTGACAGCATGTTTTAACCTTTGCCTCTGTGTCTGTCTCCATCTCTATGTCTCTCCCTGTTTTTCTTATGTTTAGAAACAATAAAAAAAACAGTGTAGTTATTTCTATTCTTATTAGCACTAAAATGGTTGAATAAATCCTTTACAATTTCCACCTATGTCAATTTTGTTCTTTATTTACTAGCTTCTTTAATTGGACTCAAATAAAACTGCCTGCATAAAGCTTTCTAGTGAAGCCTCTGCATACTCACTGCAGTAGTCCTGACCTCCATTTAGTTCCCATTCTTTTTCCTTTCCTAATTCTGCCTGTTTGCTTCTCTTGACAGCAGCTGGATATTCTGCCCTGGCTGCTGTGTGCTCTTACCTTCTCTCTAATTCTGCTGAAGGCATAAATGTTCATCATCTCCTTCCTGCCTGTGCGTGACTCCTCCTGTCCATGAAAGATTATTTTCTACCTTCTTCCTTGAAAACTCTGAACACCTGAAATATCTGCCTGTCTTTCAAGTCCATAAAAAGAACCTTGACCTTGGCTCTCTACAACTCTTCATAAGCAATGCCAAAATCCTGATCCTTTTAAGAGGAATAAGATGAACCCCTTTTTGTCCATTATTACACCCATCCAAGTTAATATTACACTTCAGCTACCATCGCATCCTTTCTCCAGACCAACTCTGTCTTGACCCAGTTGCATCCATGCTGATGCAAGGACCATCTTCCAAGAAAATTTAATGTGCACTGTTTAAACACACATAGGCTAATCTACACAAAATACATAATTAGGCAGATTATCACAACTATAACAGACATGAGTTTAAGCCTTCATTCAGCAAAGTACGTGTAGTCAGAAAGGCATTTAAGCATATGCTTAGGCAGACAGCAAGACAGCAATTAATGGACTACTGAACAATAAGTATCACAATGAGAGAATATTTGCCTGTTATTTCTTCAACTGTCCTGAATGCACGCTTCCATAAATAATGAATCAGACAGCTATTATCTGATTTTCTGAAGAGACTGCAGTATTTTTAAAAATGTCTTGCAACCCCTTCGTGATTCATTTTGATATGGGAGCACCAAGTACAAATCTAGACCTAGTAAGTTATGTTATGTGCAGTAAGATAGATCAAGCAGCACATTCAGCATGAAGAGAACCTGAGAGTGCAGCAGATAACTCTGAACATTGAACTTGGAACATTGTAAAACATAGTGTATGTGTATTTATTTAACACTGGATTGCTGATTCAACCATATGCCTTCTTGTTAGGTCTTATTCATGCACATTTGTAGAGGATAGTTTTAATTCTCATAAATTTTGAAGACAGGGTGTCCACTATATAAGGTCTTATATTCACAGGTGACCAAAAGCATCCATGGCACAAAAATTCTTGTCTTTATTAAAAATACTATTATTATACAGTCGGCAACCATAATATAACAATGATTTAGGAGGAGAGTAGGAAAGAGCCCAAAATCTTTAAATAGGATTTCTAGAGAAGAACATATGTCACACGTCTAGGTTCCAGATAACAGATTATTTGAATGTCCACCTACTTATAGTCTGAAGATACTTCTAGACATATAGAAGTGCCAGGAAACAGCTTACTGTGGAAATAACTTATACCTTAAATTTGTCCTCCTTTTCGTACAAGTGTAAATTGCTACATCAACAAAAATTAGTGAAGTATGTTCTCAAAGAAGATTTTTTTAAAAGTGCTCAATTCATGTTGGATATGTGACTATTTAGTTATCTCTTGTCTACAATACAATACTCTGACCCATTTTCAGTATCAACCACCTGCTCTCATTTATTGCAAGTCCTTGATGGACACACAACCATTAATTTCCATTAATGGGAAAAGAAAGCTCATATGTAATTTGACACACATAGTCAACACTAGGTATCTTTCCTGACACAAATGGATTTCCATTGCTGTTAAATACCATTCATAAACAGTAAGATGGAAGATACTTAGCACTTTTGTGAATCAAAGGCATAGAAAAAGGAAAGGAATGGACAACATTTAAGAATCCTACTTAATTTTTTACATTATCTCTGCTTTACTTTAGATATGTAAATTACTTATGATTTGAAAAATCGTTTAGAGTCAGCAGAAATTACATCTGTGCCTAGAGAGAAGGATAGGCTCCTACTGTTTATAATTGATTCATTAACTGTTGCCTTGTTTTTTACAATTCTTCCATGTTTTTAATTTTGTAGACAAAGTATTCATACTCTGTTCCAGATGTCGCACGTGGACACGAAAGGAACACACACAGACACTCGCTCTAAGAGAGAGAGAAAGATCACCTGGAAGCCGGAAAGCCTTCCGCCCGGGGGGTTTCGTTTATTATATAGACTTTTAGAAAACCTCACTGATTGGATAGTGAAATTACCACCCTTCAAATACATAGGTCTAAAGAGAAATCTGTCAAATGTCTCCGCCTTAAGAGAAGAAATAAAAACATTTTGTAGTTAGACATAACATGGCTTATGTTTATAGAACAGAGTATGAATACTTTGTCTACAAAATTAAAAACATGGAAGAATTGTAAAAAACAAGGCAACAATTAACCATGTGCACAATACTGTGGGGAGATCTTTGATTGCATTAGGTTCTGATGAGAGTCTGTGTCACCATTCTTTACAGTGTTTACATTTTCTTCAGCTTGTACAATTTATGATGTGCTTATGTGTGCATTGTGTGCTTGCAGAAGGACATTTCAGGTTCAGAAAGGCATTCTCTCCCATCACATCAAACTAGAATATCAACAGCTTTCACTTCCTGTTTCTCACCTGCCACCCTGCCGGGGTATTCACACTTCCAAGGTTGATCCCCAGGATCCTCATATAATGCATGGAGTGACTTAACAATAAAAAACACAACCCAACCCAACCCAATCCAACCAAACCAAACCAAACCAAACTAAACCAAACTAAACTAAACCAAACGAACAAACCCCCCTCCCTCCCCCTCAAAAAAAAAGGATTTCTATAAGCCAGGAAGTCACAGGAACAGTTCCCTAGAACAAAATAGCAAGAAAAAGAACAGTTCTTTGCCTCATTTTCTCAGCCACTGAGGCTCTTTCTGCTAGTTATTACTCATGGCCATGTCTTTACTGGAGTTAGACACCTAAGCTATACATAGCCTATAAAAAGACAGCAGTACTGCTGCTTCCTAAATGCTCAACTAGGTCAGAACATTAGCAGATATAAGCTTTTACACTTACTGAGAGGTGTCACTTCCATTGAAACTCTTCTACTTTCTAGAAAATACTTAAACAATCATTGAACCAAGGAGAATGGGGAAATGACTCCATAGCCAATGAAGCAGCATACTTGGAAGACTTTCAGCCTGCTCCCTGCATCAGTGAGTATCTACCTAAGTATAACATAATCCCTGTGCTCTTTGCAAATTGTTTTTTTCACAGCTGAACTTTTATTAGAATTGGGCAACTTTCTTTTTCTCATTTACAACCCAAATGGACCATCCTAGGCCTTTCCCAATCGTTTCTGGTAAGCACAAAACTCAGCAGCATTGCTTGTGCTACTCTGCAGCTTTCCAGGATAATAAATGCAGACTAAGGTGTTTCTAAGACAGAAATAAATATTTTTGGCTTTTTATTTACAGAATAAGTTTCCAAATGTTAAGAAGAGCACAGTCCTATACTAAACACCTTGGATGTTGCAGAACAGTCAAAGATCCATTCTGAGTCCTAAATCTGATATTTATCATTAACATACATCCGTTTTCTAAGTTGTGTCCCATCTGTTTTCTAAATTGTGTCACATGCAGCTACCATGGACTTGAAGGAAGAGTACACAGAGATACAAAAGGTCCACATTTTATTTACAGAAAGTCAGTTGAGCTAGCACCTAGAAGAAAACCCTTGAAAAACTTCTACACAATTCTTCCTTATTATGAATACCCATTTTACCAAATAAATAGTTTTGTGTGACCAAAAGGAGAAAAGACAGGAATCTGGCCACATTTTTTTACCTACTGTAGAAAAAACCAGAAATATTAACAAATAACAATATATGGGAGAATGTTACCTCCATGTGGTCACACACTGTTTTGGTGCCTGAGACAAGGAAGTAACCTGTACTTTCTGAAATCTAGTGAATCGATCTCCTAAATTCATTCAGGAATGCATTTTCTTGTACAAGTACAGAATCAAAACACATCACTAAAATTTGAGGCTGAGAGCCTTTTTTTCCCCTGGAAAACAATAAAAGTAAAATGGAATGAGCCATGTGTAACCAAGTGATTTGATGTTACAATGGTTTGATCTCAGTGGAGGTTTTGCCTAATTAAGATAAGAAGTTTGTAAAATTGTGGTTTGTATCTGTTAATCTCCTATCATATATTTTAATTTTGGGAATTGATATTCCTTGTCTCTTTTATTATCTTTTTCTTTCTCAAAACTTTTCATATGTCTATAAAATCAAGCACTTGTGTTTGTCATTTCACATATCCATCAACAGAAACCTGAAAGAAGCAGAAACTTTTGTGTATCTTGTGTAGACATATATCATAGATGAGGAAAAGAGGAACTGTCCTGACAATTCAGTGCCTTCAAAATTTAATGTTTGTCCTCTCTGAAGAAACTCATGACTGCTTGACTTTCTCTGAGATGTTTTTGGGGGCTGAAACAGCAGTAATACAGATTGCTACACTCTGGGCTTCAGACCCAAGAAGATTATCGTTGGCTAAAATGAGACCTGAAGATATTTTTTTCTGCAAAATACTCCAAAAAGGATCACTGTTGGCTAAGATAAACCTGGAGATGTTCTCTACAAAAGACTTTGCCAACATAACTTGACAAATGTCTTGAGGTTTCAGATACTAATAATCTAAAAATATTTAAAAGAATTCTTACTGAAGCAAGAGATTTTAATTATTTGTGTCATTGACTGATTTTTGTGACATCTGAGTCACTCAAGAGCATTGATTTTAGAGAAAAAAATCTGGTAACAAGAATATAAAATAATATTCCTACAGAGGAAGTACAAAATAGCCGTGATAGGAAGATGCATTCAATTGAACAGCGTATATGACTGATGTTATTTCTTAAAATGTGCACAGTTTCTGAAACACAAGTTCCCGATAGAATATATGTACATAAAAAAATAAAATAAATAATTTTTTTAAAAATTAAACTGCTTCTCTGGTTCTGAAGAATAAATAGTCTGTAAAATAATATTAAAGCAGTCAGCTTTAAAGATCTTTAATTGTTTTGAGTGTTTTGAAGAAGAGATAAAAATGCATAAAAAGATTGTGTATAATGTCTAGTCCACTTGCAGCAGTCAATCCCAAAAGATATCATTAAGGCCAAAATTCAGGCTTTAAGCAAAAATTAAAAATTGAAGGTTTATACAGTTGGTAATAGAAATTTTAACAGGATGGGGAGAGGGTGAGAGTGTGAGAGATTGATTTTCAAGGGAATATATAGAAGTTAAGTGTTTAATTCTCCCTAAAATCCAAGCTCCAGGTTTATATATATTTTATACTGATAGATATTAAAATTATGAAAACCCTTACAAGATTGGAAATTAAACACTCTGGAAGTTAAGTGACATTTTGGAATGGTGTACTATGCATAGATAATCTACAGTATAAAGACCTCTTCAAGCATGAGTGAAAAAAGAATTAAGCTGAATCAGAGTTGCCACCTCTGAAATACCAAGAAAACCAAGTAGGGTGAAATGATTTCCATTATTTTTTCTCTTACTTCTTATCATCTCTATTCCCAGTTAATAAATTGAGATGATCTAGAGGATAGCTTCATCTATTTTTACATTTGTGTATAAGATTTACAAGGATTCATAAGAATAAAATTCCTATGAAGAGGCAGAAAAAATGTACCTAAGATTTTTGCTAAACTGGTCTTATTTGTGAATAGTAAACAGCTCGCATTTAAATTTTGAAGTGTAAATATGTACTCATAATTACATTTTTATTTATTCATTAACATTCAGATCTGAAACATGAAACCCGTTGATACACGATAAAAAGGGAGGGCAGAAGGGAGGAGACAGGCTGAGAAGTCTGGGAATCATAGCTGGATGACTGCTTTTTGACTGTGAGGAAGGTGAATACTAATGTGCAGCAAACTTTTGTCTCCTAGGACCTTTAGTTAACAAGTCATTCCAACATCAGTTTTGCAGAACAGGAACATTACCTGCTTTGTAGTTATCTTGCAGTGAAGTTACCATCCGTGACTTGGAATCCAACAGGCGGAAGCTCTTCATCATGACTGACAAATCTAATATAAAAACAGGAATACTGTCCTACTCCCCTTCCCGCACTTATTCTTTGTTTCAAAGAAACAAGTAGCATGATTAGAATTTTTCAGCTGTTTTCTAAGATCACAAAAAGAAGGTAAATTCATCCTAATGTTGCTCAATATATGTGTTTCTTGGGTCTGTTTATTAGGATTTGTGACCTCCATCTTGTCTTTGCAGCCACAGCGAATATCCAAAAATCCACCCGTTGACCCAGTTAGATGGTTAGAGTCTAAATGAGGATCATCCATGGCAATTTAGAGGTCTGAAGAAGAGGTGTTCAGTTCCAGTGACCATAACCTTCAGCTGAAAAATGGTCAGTTTCAATATCTTACACTGATCCAACAACATCCCTCTTTCACTTGCTTCATGGTAGTTAAAAATGTTATGTGTTTTAATGAAAACCGTCCGCTCTGTAGGCAAGCCTTTTAGGTCTGCCTTCAGTATAAGAAGTATTTTATTTGCATACACTCATTTCAGTTTGCGAGAGATAATCCCATTCTTATGACCCCGAAAAATACAAATAAAAAGGATGCAAAAGTTCAGGAAGGATCACCTCCAGTTGCAGAGATTACCCCTTTGAACAATTTAAAATGAATTGTAACTATGTTTTAAATCATTCTGTCATCCCTCTGGTACTAATACAGGTTTAGTAACTCAGGTTGCTTTTTTTATTAATGCTTTCCAATTTCCCTTTGATTTGAGGATGTTGGAAAATTTATTCTTGGCTTAAGTATCTTTGAATACAGATTCTCTTGAACATCAGAAATGAAGCAAGCAAGCTAGAAGAGCAAGCAAGCATTGACAAACAAAGGAAATTTTGCTTTTTACTACCTATTTGATAAGTGTTTACTGCAACTTTCATCTGTTTCAGGTTTTCTACCCTACCGTGTCAGCACTACTCCCCCAGTTAAAAACAGCTTCATGTTCTTTTGGCTCAGCACTCCTGTGTTACATGTGGCTTGTACTCATTCAAACACAAAAAGGAACAAAAGCTGTGCCAGCTTGGGAGAGCGTGCTCACTGCTCTTGAGCAGACTGAGAGCACTGTCTTGAAATGATAGATCTGAGCCTGAGGAAGAAAAAAGCAGAACACTGAAGCCTTGGTTTCACACATATGTGTAGTCTAAATGACTTGTGAGGTTTTGGTGGATTGGTTGATCCTTTTATTGCTTCTGCGATCAGAAGGCTTAGATCTACTGCCACAACACATACCACAAAGTCAGTGAGGCTCACCCGATAATTCCTGCATGAGGCATGAAATACCAAGCCTTGAGCGAAGAATGCAAGTTTACATCCTCTTACTGCAACAGTTAGAAAATGCAGACCTCACTTCCAGTCTAAACTTCTTATAGTCTTTAGACTTCAGTCTCTAGGAGTTCCATTTCTTGGTATGTTAGAAAGCCATGAATTATTAGACAATTCTTTCCATCACTTCTAGATGAATAGAAAAGGACTTCTTAACTCTTTCTAGAATTCAAAACTTTCTGTAACTGCTCATGTGCACACCAAAACTGATGCTATGTTTTCATCACAGATAGAGCAGATAGTGACAGAATCACAGAAGTCCACAGAAATTAACAATTTACCTCGTGCCTGAAAGATTTTTAAGGAGTGTTGAACTAATTAATGAGGGCCATAATGTCTCAAGCTGTGTTTTCCTTGACCATGAGAAATTGTAACGTGATCTGGCAAGTTTTATGAAAAATGAATCTGCACATCATTCAAATACAAGTATAAACCAATATGCATACTTCTAGAATGATAAAATTGACTTACAGAAATGACCATGAAATTAAAGAGAGGTTTGTAAAGTAAATTCATTCTTTACCTGAAAATGAATGATCCCAAATATTCTGTTATATTTGTCCAGCACTACTCATTATTGCCCAAATTTGATTCAGCAGTCGATTGCATCTTGATGTGATGTTATCCTGTTCAACTCAAATCTTATCTAAGCAGTTTTGCTTTTCCGTTTTCTTGCAAAGAAGTTTCTGATTATGTCACATAAACTGAAGAAATTTGTTCTGTTTTAAATATTGGAGAAGAAAGAATCTCTTCAATTACGTTATTGCAGATGTCCTAGGTGGACTTGTGTTGCCTTTTGTTTTGCTCCCCACTTCCACCCCTTAGTTAACAATGCTTCACTTGGAAAAAGCTTCTCTCCTTTTTATACGTGTCATTGCAGGACACATTGATGGAATGTGCCATCAAAACTAACAGTGTGAGGCTCACTTTTGGGATTGACATCAAAACAGCTTATATCAGGCTCACTTTGGGGATTCATTTCTATTTATCAAAGTATTTGTTATTTTAACATACAGTTTAGTATTTTAAGCATCAGTCAGTTTCTTACATATTCATGATAAAACAAAGACAGCTCAAAAACTCTAGCAGCACCAAGAGAAAAATTTCATTTTCCAACAAGCTGAAAATTTTGGGTTGCAAAATTTTGTGGTGAAGACAGAGTGGGAGGAGAGCTGAGAGAGGTGAGCAAAGTGTTAGGGAAGAGGGGGAGGGCATGGGGAAAACATATGGGAAGGGCTTTTCTCTCTTTTAACATATTTCTTGTCTCCTCCTATTACCACAGTTCCTGACAAAGTAAAATCTGCTGTTGTCACTGTTGGGGGAAGAACAGTGGGCTAGACAGACCTTCAGTCCCACCTAATAGTGCATTTATCATGTTCTTGCTTTTTTTCTCACTAGAAATCTAAAAAAAGGAAAATTATCTGGCAAACACGGTAAAACAGTGACAAGTGCATACACTTAAACACATATGTATGGCTTAGAAAAGTGTCATGCTCTAAGACAGAGAGCAAATCACAATTTAAAAAAGTTAAATTATCAATCAAAGCCAATGATTTATTCAAATGCCAACCTCTTGTCACTATCATATTTTAACCACACTGTCTATGTTTCCACCACTGTCTGTAGTCATCTCTGGTCTCCAACACAGGACTGTAATGACTGAGAAAACAGACTAAGGAAAATATGAAGGAAGTCAATAGCAAATCCTAAACTAATCCTAATTGTGGAATTAGCACAATCCAGGGCATCAGTCCCTAAGAGAACATTCTCTAACCAGCAGTTACATAACAGGTAAGTTTGATTTGAACCTTTTCCAATTTTCATTATTATTCCCAGCCAGAGCACAAGAATTGGACAAATATACTGAGAGTAGTCATGGCAGCAACATGCACAAATATAAATTTCTTGAATGTACTTTATATAAATATACTGATATGCATTAGTCCTCCCAAGTATAGTTTTGGAGGAAGGCCTGTGAGTCTCAGTTCAGGGTCCCCTGCCTAGAAAACACTGCTTACATTCCTGCTCTCTACAAACTCCTTTCCATCTGGTAACAAAAAAATATTTCATTTAGTTATGCCAACAAAGAAAGGATCTGGATGGGTTTGTGCCAGGGACATGTCTTTCTTATTACTACTTCACAAACTTCTGTATCACTTTCAAACTTTGCCACCTATGATTTGGTGTGCCTCTTCCAAGCTGTGGGTATTAAACAGCACATAGGCAATGAGCAATTTCTTTGTGTTCTCTCTGAAAATACAGCAAATCTGTTGGTGGTATATTTTTCAGACTTATTACCTTGCTCTTTGATGTGTGCTACATTGATTTTTTGTTATTTTCTCCTCTAAATTAAAAAGTAGTATTATACTATACTAGTACAACTCTGAAAATTCTTTACTCTTAACCAGTTTCTCAAAGATCTGTCATCAAGGGGGGATTTTTCCTTCCTTTTATCCATTTTCTGTGAAGCAGTTCTATTACATTAAATGCTGTAATTTTCCTTTTTTCTTGGTTTGTCATCAATTTCCTTCTATTTCTACTCTTAACCAATATATAGTTTAAAAAATATGAGTGTTGTCAACTTTTTTCTTTTATATAGTAAAATGGTCTTATCACAGAAGCTTTTTGCATTTTCCCTTCTGGTACTTTTTCTCCATATTATTTAGCTCACAGCTCTTTTCCATAATCATACCTAATGAAAATATTTTCCTACACCTTGGACAGCTTCTTTTGACTAATGAATACGTAGTCTATAGTTTTTAGAAATTCTAGAAATATTTAACTATCGGTAAGTATTCTAGTGAGCCTCTCAGATTAAAGTGCCCTGTGATAACAGAGGTGTGTCATTTTCTTTCTTTCTAAAATAATAAATATGTCCTTAGGGAGACAGTCATCATCTTTCAAACTGACACAGAAAGAGGCCTTTTGCATAAAATGGCTCCTAATTCTTTTCATCCACTAACACAGCACATCACCACGGATGCTATCATTCTAGTCATATGAATCACACCATCGAGCCTCATTAATGTCAGATTTCTCATATGCGTGCTCAGAGATGAGTAACTTAGGCTTTGGATTACAGTTACCCCAAGAATTCCACCAATGAATTATGCTTCCAGTTCATTTAATCTCTGTGTCAAAATTTTGAAATAAATCTTTCACCTTTCATTTTTGCATTGTGTTTCAATGTCTTCTATCTCCACAAAGCACTTCAGTATGAAACCACAGCTGGTAAAAAGAAGGCCCTGGGCAGTAGTACTGTGCCACTCCTTTTTAATGCAGTTTAAGACATGTTTTGCAGTCTTCCCATGTGATAATGGACTTCTCACTGGGCTTGCCCACTACACTAAGCCCAGACTCTCCTTTCTCTCTGTTGCCCTGAACCCATATGTCATTTCAAGATTGCCAGTTATATTAATCGTGTTTGGTTCCTGCTGCCTTTTTTTTTGCTAGGATGCCTACACAAAGCAATACTAAAAGTGCAAAAAGCATCAGAAACTGTGCTAATGGAATGTAAGTAGACTCTTAAAAGCATATTTTCTTCAGTTCATTTTCTCCAAAAGTACTTTTCCTTGCTTTCATATTTGTTTTGAAGCTTAAACTTTAACCTTTTCACACCATGGCCTATGCATTCATTTTCACTGGCCAAGTCAGTCTATTTGCTGCCTATTTTTACCTTTCTGAATTGATCAAACCAAAAAGACACTTGTTTAGCAGTTGCACTCTATCCTGTAAAGTTTGTGCAATCAGAGTGACAGTTTTCAACCAAAGCAGAAGAGAATTCAATCAACCAGTTATATCATCCTGAGCATGAATATTCATTTGATAAACCGTTCACTATGACAGTAAGGGGGAACAGTGACCATTGTTATGTACCTTGCCAAGCTACCTTATGCAATTAATCATAAAGCCTCAAATAATGACACCGTGTGTCCTTTTCTTTTTATCTATCCATTTATATTTGGTGTAATAATTATCAATGTACTTCTATAAAAATGAAATCAAACACAAATTTTCCACCCCTGTTAAATTTATAACTAGTAATTTTCCATAGGATGATGATGTAAACTCTGCTGATTGCCTCATTGCTCAATGCTGAATTCAATCACCGCTTTTAGCTAAGTAACATTACACAGGATTTGTTCATGCTTAAGGCATGGAGAATACTCCTGATGCAATATCACCATTTAAAATATAAAATGTCTTTGGTGATAATATGGTTCTAATACTCTGTCCTCTGTAGCCACAGGGATACTTGAAATGGATGACTTGACATCATGACCTACTGGGAAAAGTGGGATCTAGATAATTAAGTCACCTTTTACTTTCTTTTTTACAGAATTTTTCAGTCAATATCTGCTCTTAATGAAAAAATGCTGCCCCTTAAAAATTCTTTACGAAATTAAGGAAACAGTTTGTGGAGGGCAAAGAAAAAAGCCTCCAAAACTGTAAAGAAAGAAAATTTACTGAAAGATATTAAGGTATAGACAAAATGCACATTGAAGCCTGACATTGCAATAGTACAGATCAGTACAGAAAATGGTTTTTGGGATTGTGGGATGCTTCTAACCATCACTGTCAGAGAAGATATGTACATCTCCTGATGCCTGCAAAAAGAAACATGGATTTGCAAAAACCCTTGGTAAATGAATCATAAAACACAAGATATAATTCACTGCTCTTCTTAGTGACAAGCATAGCACCAAACATTAACAAGTCAGGCCTTGATCCAACAAGATCCTTTCAAATTTTGATTAAACACACCCAATGTTTAACTGCTATTATCTGTGACTACATTTTTTTAATGTTGGAGGACATGATTGTGTGAGCTTGGATTTCTGTGGCTAAAAAGAAATTTCATATAATGGTGAAAAATATTTACTTTTCATACCGTTCTGTCAAATGCTCTTATTTGGAGATGATAAAAGGTGAAATAGAACAAGCTCTTCCAATCAGTAAGTGGCAATCAGGTTATGTGGCATTGCCAGAGATGACACACTTCTTCATAATATAAAAATAGAGAATTGTCTGTCTCCATCAGACTAAAAGAAAATTCTTACTGTCTCATTCCCAATAGAATTGTACTTATTTTGCCAAGACAAGGGAATTTTAAGCTCACCTGGAGAAGAAATCAGAGAAGCTTATTGTAAGCACCCATCATCAATACAAAACCACACTATCTTCACACTATTTTCTCTCTCCACTAAACAAAACCACAAATTAATAACCATCAAATTCCCAATCCTTCTAGACAGCTAGATTGCAGTAACTGAAGTTCACATCCAATCAATGTAAGTGTTATTAGGTTGTGTGTTCCATTTTGCCTGTTCTAGTTGACTGGATTGTTGAGTTAGTGCACAGAAAAGCAATGTACTTCGGTTTGCTTTCAAGGACCATGGATTACCAAGTGACAGAGTCATTAAAATAATTCCTAAGGAGAAAAAAATACAATTGACACTAACATTAATCATGAAGAAAAAACCACCAAATTTAGTTGTCCAGAGGCAGTGACTACATGCATTCTTAAAAATCATTGTGAATTGTTCTTGGGCTATTTAAAAATCACCCAGACAGGAGAGAAGGCAAGAAGCAAAAATATATGTGCAAATGATGGAATGCAGAAGAACACGTATTGTATTTGGTAGAAGGTAAATCTACTGTGAAATAGTAATGCTATCTGTATGGGGGCCAAACATGAAGGGAAGGGAAAGAGCAGAAATTTCAAATCTTGAGAGAGGAACAGAAGACATTTTATAGGACAAGACTGAAAAGAACCCCTAATTGTACTGTGTATGAAGGAAGGAAATACAGGAGAGGTTTGTATCAGACTGTCCACATCCAGGGTTACTTTATACCAGAGTCCACCAACATGTGCAAATGCAGGTTCAATGAGCCATATGGATTTCAAATCTATCATCTGTCCATCAGTTTTGTTTGATCCTATGAAGTTCTATACAGTTTCCCTATGGGCCTTTCTGTTGAATTTACTATAGTGCCTTACTTAAGACCATCACTACTAATAGTATGTGCAGTGTCCAAAAAGTAGAGACAATCTTTATATCAACCTCTATGAGATCCTGACAGTGCAACCGTCATAACAAAATTGCTATTTAAAATTAAAATGAGACTCGCGGACAATTGCTAAAAAGAATATTTCTAAATGGTACCTTTCTCTTCTAGTAACTTAATATCCAAGATCACACTGGGGATAAACCAAGATTTGAAGAGAATTTTCTTTTGAATAAAAAGATAAGAACAAAATATAGCATTTGACCAGATAGTAAAAATGTCTCTGGAAACAAATTATCCACCAATAATCCAATTACTTGTTGCTTGAAGAACTTCAATCTGTTAATTATCTCCATTCATTCTGAGTAACTTCTTCATTACTGAGATTCATTACAGGTCTATTCAGGTCTCTGAAACTATTTAACACCTTTTGTGTCCAAAAAAGTACAGCATCATCAAGCTTTCAAACCTCAAAGGTAGGGTTTTGTCCTTGGATATATTTATGCATTTCCTATTACAGTCAAATAAGTTGGAGCACAATAACTGTTCCAAGAGGGTTTTACTACTTTTTCACAGTTTAAAAGATTCTTCATGCATTTTTAATTTTTCTAATATCATCTGGAGATTAGAGACAGTTTGATCCCTGTCTACATAAATACCTGAAAAAAACCCAAATCTAATATCCTCATACAATCAGACCTTTTTGATTTCATTACACTGGCCCCTCCATATGGTTCAGTATATACCAAGAACAGTTAAGTTTTCACATAAGATATTTTTTGAGAATGTGTATCCATGTAATTACGTAAAGATTCAGATTTGAGTGGAGGTATTCTAACATACCCTCAGTATGAAAACTGCACTCAAAAGACTACTATCACCATTAGAACTTAAACACAATGCAAAATTTAGCCATTGAACGTCTAGAGGAGCAGTAGGATATTTATTGCAACACAACAACTAGGAGCAATAATCAGGCATAAAGTAAATAAAATATCAATTTCCACAAAATAGGAAACTGAGCAGCTTTTCAGGAAATATTAAGGTTTGGGAGATGCCCAGGTCTATCCTGTCAAAATCACTAAGAATCCACAACTGAGTCTAGAAGAAGATGCTATATTTATTCAGGATTCACAGGAAGTGAAACAAATTCATTCATTTTGACTTTGATTAGAAAAGTGAAAACAAATGTTCTTCATTTTTAAAAAAAACATTTAATACAGTCATCAGGGATGAGGAAAACCAGGGTATTTATTTCGTAAAATGGCAAGTCAATGGTCTACAGGAAGCTGGATATGAGTCAGCAGTGCCCTGGCAGCCAGGAGCGCCAGCTGTGTCCTGGGGAGGACCAGACACAGCACCACCAGCTGGACAAGGGAGGGGATTGTCCTGCTTTACTTGTCAGCCTGGAGAAGAGGATGCTGAGGAGAGACCTCACAGCAGCCTACAACTTCCTCACTAGTGAGGTGACCAGTGACAGGATCCAAGGGAATGGCCTGAAGTTGTGTCAGGGGAGGTTTAGGCTGGATATTAGAAAAAGGTTCTTCACCCAGAGGGTGGTTGCTCACTGGAACAGGTTCCCCAGGGAAGTGGTCACAGCACCAAACCTGACAGAGTTCAAGAAGTGTTTGGACATCACTCTCAGGCACATGGTGTGACTCTACGGGATGTCCTGTGCAGGGCCAGCCACTGCACAGGACACCTTTGATGATCCTTCTGGGTCCTTCCAACTCAGGAAATTCTATGATTCTATGATTTATGCTTATATTACATATGCATTTTCTTATCAAAGCATGTATTAATCCTTTCCCTGTATTTCTGAAGCACGCGCAAATCAACATACCCTTCAAGGTGGCTTTAGATATCAAATACTCTGAATTATGTGTGGAAACATGTCACCAGTGGATGTATATTAACTCAAAATTGTTCATCTTAAACAGCTAAGCATTGAAAAGAATCCATCATCACCCAATTGTTGGCATGGTTTTCTGAGAAGTCTAATGGTACAATCAAATTTGTCCCAATACAAGAAGACATCTGAAATCCATTTGTTCATAAAAAAGACTTATTCTAGCCATGGGGATGGATGTTGCATGGAAACTAAGTGCTGTCTCCTTCACCCATGTGTTGTAAAGGCACTCTTCTTTTGGGAAGGTAGGCTCAGTAAAATCCCTGTAGTATCTTAGGTCCTCACTAAAGCCAAAAACCTTTATTCATAAAGCACTCTGCAGTCATTAATATATCTCTGTATATTTTAATAACTAACCTCTATCATCTATAAATCTGGAATTGTTTAGGCAAAATAACCTGCTCTGCAGTTAGATACTAATAACAATAGTGATACTGTTATTTTCTGACAAACTTAGAAAACGATGCAGGCAAAACAGGCTTCTTCAGTACTATAATTCTCTTACATCCCAGCTTTTAAAAACACTGACCCTGCTATTCCAGAGATGCCTGGATTTTTTTTTTTTTTAGCTAACTTATTTCACCTGTTCTAGGCTGTGTGTGAAATAAAGAAAGCTGAATTTCCATACACTGTATCTTCCTAACATCTATCAGAGTGTGTTACAGGTTAAATGAAGCCAAAATGACTAAGACAATTTTTACTTTTAGAAATGCACTGCAGAAAAGGGAAATTTCTCTTTCTTACCAGTTTGTCTGCTTTATCTTAACTGCCACCAGGTAGGTGGCTCTGCAATGCCCTCTGTGTATTTCAGCGTAAACCTTCACTTACAGCCCTGTTCACAATCCTTGTTCTAGTAGATTGCCATATGGTTTTTAGGAGGTTAATAGATGGGAAAACTCACCAAAACTTTTACTACATTTCAGGAGCTCAGAAGAGAAACATTTCTGTGGGAATTTTAACTTCCTTAACAAAAAGACATTTTAGGATGTTTCCAGCTATTCATTCAGTACTACATTGCCTGATTCTTCCAAGATCACAATTGAAGGTTTTAGAATTAGTACCTTGGATTTCTCAAACATTCATTCTACTAGGGAAATATTATTTTGCCCCTATTTTCATGTGAATTTAAAAATTGAGAAAAATAGATGTTTAACTGTTTAGAGATCAAAGTCTTTTTTTCCAATATGCAAAAAGAATGATAAAAGTAACAGCAGTTGAAGCATATCTTCCTTAATACTTATCAATACTACTACTACTACAACAGTTTATAAGAGGACATTTTTGACTTTCCCCCACTTCCAGGAGAATAAGATTTGTGCAGACATCATGGAAACAGAATTTGGCCACCGAATCTTTATAATTAATGAGTGTGAAACACGAAACAACCAGTATGAGTAGCAGACCACAAATTACATTTGTAGACTTAAGGCTCTTGAAAAAGAAACCCAACTATAATTACTCAAGAAATAAGCTAAAGGAACAGCAGACCCCTTCTTCCCTAGATATTATTCTGCCTACAAATTGAAGACATTTGATCTGCAAGCTTTGGAACACATTGAAAAACCTCATATGACTCCCATAGTTGTTTTTATATTTTAGAATAATTACTCTCCCTTAGCATGCAAAGCTACTGATTACCTCTGACACTGATTTCCACAAGAACCTCAGAAAACATCCAACCCAATATGGACTCAGTCTTTCCTGCAATAGCATCACAAAAAGAGACGGAGAGTTATAAAACAATTTAAGTGCACCAGAGATACATTCACTCTGCGTTGACAGCCACAAAGATGCCTTTCCAGGACTCTTGTTACAGTAAGTTAGGAGGCAGAGCTTACATTTTTCACTTACATTATGGTTTGACAGATATGATAATGGATCCTATTCCAGTGTTTATGAAAAACCTGCAACATGCCAAGGGTGTCTTACAGCTTTGGTTGCATAACAGGCAGCCATGAGCTGTTAGTGGGAGCTATACAGAGTACCTTCATGGAGTTAGATAGCTTACTTTAAAAATGAAAGCATTTATATGTAAGAAACACTTCTTTAAGACTGAGGAACTGCTAATATCAAGATGGAAAAATGTTTACTGGAGCAAATGCATTATATCGATATGAGAACAAGCTTCTAAACTTAGCTCCTTGAAACGGATGTAATTTCCAATAGCTGATCAAATCAAATCTATTTCAAGATATATTAGTCAGCCTTCTTGGAAGTCTGTAATTACTGAATCATTAGTTGGGTTGTCATATGCAAAATCTGATGTTAATAGTTTGTATTTCTTACATTTAATTTTTTTTTTTCTAAGTCATGCTAGGGAACACAAAATGAAGTAAAGCAGTGTATGTGAAATATAAGACTCACTAAAGTTTCAGCTCATTATTTTCAGTGCCAGGAGACAGAAACACAGAGGGTGTAATTTCCAAATGGACATGTCTATATCTATTTAGGAAGAAGGACATGAATTCACAGGGTGGCAGTGTCAGCCAATAAAACATAGGAAGAAAACCCTATTTATCATCTTCCAGTTTTTCCACAGTCCCAAATTCTTTAAGCCATCTACTTCAGTGTGCACAACTGATAGCTGCAGAAGAGAGATTTGATGTTAAAGTCACTGCAGGTTAAAAGGTGGTAATTAGTCTGAGGGGAGAATAATAAAGAGGGCAATGCAAGGTGTGTAAGGAGAGTTATTGCTGAAAAAGGGCCACCGTGAATTTGT
This sequence comes from Oriolus oriolus, assembly GCA_013400235.1. Taxonomy (NCBI): domain Eukaryota; kingdom Metazoa; phylum Chordata; class Aves; order Passeriformes; family Corvidae; genus Oriolus; species Oriolus oriolus. Next base: position 81,953 of record VXBT01003821.1, read on the forward strand.
TTAAACTGTATAACCTCAGAGAATGTCAGTCTGAACTTTCTTCATTTGTGTGGTTGCCTCTGATAAACCCAGTGAAGAAGTCTGACAGCCTCATGCCAGGTTACTGGACTGAAGCTGTCCCCTACAGAAGCATAAACGAAAAGAGAAAACAAAGTAAAAAATCCAAATAAAAACTGAAGATTTTCTCAACTATATGTTAAAAAACATCTCTGGGAATCAATAGAAATTTGAATGTTCAGTGCTAAATCCCTGCCAGAGCATGTTATCCTTGTCAATTTATTATTAACAGAAGGGCACCAAAGACATACACACATCTACTAGTAAATATTACAAAATTACTCTCCTATTATAATTATAACTCCTAAACTTATGAGGAAATGGCATTGGCTGGACATTGTTTGAACTGCTAGGCCTGTATCAGTGAAAATCATTCATATGTGTGTTCCTAACCTTGTGCATACCAGCAGCCTCTGGCTGTGCTCAGTTTCGAAGGTCCATTGTCCCTCAAGTTACACTTCTGAGCATGCAAAGAGAGGCTCCAGGCTCACAAGTTCCACAGCTCACACCTGAATCTAGAACAGTCACATCTACTTATCTGTTAGCAAATGCTCTCCCCTGATTATTCCCAAGAAATGTTTGACCTTGCTGGCATAGATCAAACCCCACTCAGAGAATGTGTTAAGAGCTGTTCCCAGTTGTCACTTTGCATAGCAGAAACATCATTTTGGGAACAACAAGACAGTTTAGGAGTGTAGACAAGAAAAGCCATGCAGTTCGAGCCAGCAAACACTTTCTGGACTAAGTTCAAGAAACATCTTCAATCTGGAGCCTAGTGATTAAGCTTGTCTTCTAGGAGACAGATTTTAGCTCCATTAGGCTAGCTGAATTTTTGTCTTTTTGTTTAACAATAGTTGCAATTACTGTTATAATAAGAAAGGTAAGAACATGATCCCCAACTACAACGGGAAAGATTAGCTTATATCTAGGTAAAAATGTTTCCTAAATGTACACCAGAAGCAGAGCAGCATTTTCTTGCAAATTCCTGAGCTCTGGGGCACAAGGAAAAAGGGCAGTTGAATAGGATCATGGGGTTATGAGCATCTTGCTTAAAGTTGGGGTTTAGTGTTAGTTTATACAGAGGCACTTAAATCTCTACATGTACTGTGCTGTCTTTGGATTCCAAAGAATCCCCAAGGCAGAGTAGGCCTTCGTATTTTTTTATTGAGGGTCTACTCCAAAGTACTGCAAATGTATTGAATCTTTAGTAAATACTGTGTTTGCTTTGAATTTGATTGTGTAGGAATTCCCTTATTCAAATTCACTCACCTTGCAGCCAGCATAATTCTTTTATTTAAAAAAACCTATAGATTTAATAGGGAAAAAATGAATAAGATACTTTGAGGCTTTCATTAATATTAGTCTAATCTTGGAGAGTGGCAGAAATGTATTCATTTTAAAATTATAAAAGGCACACACTGGACACAGTGATCTAATTTACTTAACTGAAAAACAAACTAAGCAAAAAGATCACTCTAATCCTTATCCTCTCATTGTGTTACCTCTGGTGCTAGAATAAAATGGAAATGATATGTGAGATCTACAACATATATTGAATGTAAGGGTTAACACACTCAGTCTCCCTCAGACCAACTAGAAAACCTAATTCCAGGGTTAGTGACTCTAAAGCAGGGCACTTACCGATTTTGCACCCCTTTTCAGGATTACCTCATAGATTCATTTTATTAGCATTCAGTAAAGATGCAAATAAATTATGCTTCAGTGAAATTGGGCTGGCATAAGCAAAACATGTGCAAGAGCCAGAACATACCTTGTTTTCCACTTGTAATTCAAGACTACAAGCCCTCAAACTTTGCAGTCCATGGAATATCTTTCTGCATTATCTGTATCTCGGCACTACCTGTCTCTAGAGATGCTTATAAATGTGATATATGAGCTCATAAGGTAGCTGCTTCAGATCCTGAGCAGTTTAGGACCAGTGTAAATGTTGTATAAAGCAGACAGCAAGAATTTGGCAGTCACCAGCATGTGAATAATTTTTAAAATGAGGGTCAGAGGTGTAAAGTAGAAAAAAAGTTATTAGATCATAGTCTCCAATTTAGTGAGTTCTCTGTCCTTGTAACCTTCAGTCCTCAGATTACTGAGCTGCATGAAGAACAGTGTTGCTAAACAGCAAAACAAAATCTTTTAATTCAAATACAATATATGCAGAATATTTCAGCATAACTAAATTTAACACAACAGGGCATGTTGGCAAACACAGCACCAGCTGTCAGCACCCAGAGCTGACATGGTTATTCTTCATTCAGTTAATTATCTAGGTCGATTCATTGCTGTATTGAAGCCTAATTAGAGTAGAAGTTATATGATCACTTCTTTCACCGATCCTCTGGCTGTATGGGTCAAATCTTAGTTTCAGAAGCAAAATTCTCTCATTTGTATAAATTTTGAGCTCTAGGTTACAGAGACAAGAACTGAGCCTAATTTTCTCATTCTTGTTCATAATTGTAAAGACAGAATTTTTTGGGTTTTATGCTCTTTAAGACTACCACTTCATTTAAGGTCAACAAAGATTTATGAGGTAGAAGTGAAAATTACACCTTAGACTTCCTTCTAGAGATCCAAATGCTCTGAAATACTTAGGTCCCAGGAAAGGAGAGATTTTGTAATTGTTTTTTTGAATGTAGAGTTTTGAATGTAGCTCTCGACACAGCAATCACTGATGGGACAGCCTCAAATGTTTTTTTAAGAGTTTGTTCATAACTGGAATAGTATGTTACAGGTTCTTGAAATTTGACATGGATAGGAAAGATTTGACTCAAAAGGATTAAATGAGGTTTTGTGCTATCAAAAGCCAACCCAACCCACATAGCCCATTTTTCTCTTCCTACTGAGAAGCAACGGAAATTTCACAGGAGACTCTACAAATGAAGCAGGATAATAGTGAATATTATTTTGGAATAAAAAAAAAGTTCTTATAAAAGCTGATTACATCCATATATTCTGTATGGAGAATCCCATCGTACATGTTGGTCATGTTGAGCTATTAAACTGAACAACACAGATTTCTTTTAGATGTTTTCGGCTTCAAGTAATCACTTTTCACCTTCAGATTTCTGTCATTTTATATGGATTTCAAAACAGTACCGACTGTGTTATTTGGTCTGGAAAGTGCTGGGAAGAAAAATGAATGTGATGTACTGTGAAACTACTTTTAAGAAAAGTATTTACAAGGCACTTTCTAGAAGTATTATGAAAATTTGAATGTTTAATGGAAAGGTCATCACTTACATCTAGTTTTGCACATGCAAAGAAATGCTGCTGAGGAACCTTGGAAACTTATGTTTGTCCTTAATGAACTACAAAAAGGCTTTACTACAAACACTTGGACTGAACTTCTATCTAATGTGGCACTGCACCACACATCAAGTTGTTATCTCTTCAATTTATAATACAAAAGTCCATTTATAGCACAGCATAATGGGCATATTTTATTTCCAATTAAGATTACTCATCTGTTCACACCCCTTAAGATTTCTACTGTGCTTTTAATTTATCATTGCTTACTTTAATGCACCCAGTTTAATCACACTAGCATCAGGAATCAGATCATCATAACCAGAATTGTACTGAACTAATTTAATCTTCTTGGGGGTGAAAAAAGTGAGTGTGAGAGAACATTTCAGATTCAAAGTACTGGGGCTTTTGTTTTTGGAACATTACTTACCATCTCCCTTTGTATTTCAAAATTGCTTAAAATGATGAGGCTGGTGTGCCAGTTTGACAACGCTGACTCCAAAAAGGTGTCAGCTCTCCAACCAGAACCATGCAACAGGAGGCACATATCACAAAGAAAAAGAGTTGATTTGATGTAGTGCTCATCATCAGCAACAACAACAAAAAGAATGTAAAGACAGGAATAAAGTTTGTTAAAATTCCTTAGAATGTTCATATTTTCTTTCTCACTTTCACATATTTCAGAAGCACTGCAGAATTTTTTCAATGTCTATGCATTTCTGCTCAAGAGAAATCCCAATCGAGGCATTGCGGAAGATTGGGACTGAGGTGTTCTGACAAAGCTGCCTCAGGAGTATAAGAAAGTTACTTTAGAAACTTGTTTGAGCCCAGATCTAAAATGATATGTTGAAATAGTAGAGAGCTACAGATAAGAATTACTATTGTTTGTGATACACAGGAGAGGTGAAGGAGTATGAGTCCTGACATTGCGAATACATGAAGGGTTTAGGGCAGTAGTGAGTCACAGTAACAGCTGAAGGATCCCCTCTCACAATTTTCTGCTACAAAGGCATTTCCAGGACTTAAGTGTCATGGTTGAAAGATGCCATTTTAGAAGTATACACAATTTAGGGTTAAAACTTGCTGCTTGCTCATTTAACTCCACATCTTTCACTCAAGGAAACAGAGGACTCAGGCTTGTTTTCTTGGTAAGGGCTATTTTGCACCATGTAATAGAGATTTATTCACTATAGCAGTTAGTCAGCAAGAACTTCAATCAGTAGAGAAGAAAGCAAGGTTATTTTCCAAGGTGAATGTTTCAGGCTGTGAATACCCTCTGGCCTAAGAGATGCACCGTTTATTGTAATGAAAAACCTCTTAACTGCCCACAGTGTTTCAGGTAAGTCCCAGACAAGGAGCGCAGAGCAAGGAGATGTTACTGTAGTGACAACTGACTCTGTATCCACTTTGAACTGCAGTTCAAACCTGTATAAAAATCAGCACTGAAGAACAGAAAAAATTGTAAACTGGGATGGGATGATATGCTGATCTCCATCAGTAGAGAAACTGTGAAACCTTAATACAAGTACCAGCTTTACTTATATGCATCTCTGCTGAAAAGTCCTAGCAAAGAAAGAAAGAATGTGAAGGAGCCACATGCATAAGCAACGTGTCTCAAAGGCACAGAAATAAAACTTCAGAAAGTGTTTCGAGTCAAGAACAAAATGAAGTGTTAGAAGAGGAGTTTGGTACAAAAAAGCCCCAAACAACTAAGGTATGCCACAAAATGTAGAAACGCCTATTCTTTTAAATATTTTCAAAAGCCAGAGATAAAGCAATGTGCACAGCACTGCAGCTCACATCAGGAAATAAAGAACAAGTACACATAAGCAATTTTCTTTAGAAGAAATTGTAGTCTTTTCTCACAGGCTTTGTGGCACTAGTTGCTTGCTATATATCACCTTGTTGCTGTACAGGCAGTGAAGCTTTTCCTGTCAAACCCAGCCAGCCTTCATCACTTATGGTAATGAATGACATTGTTTTATCATTTGCCTCTTAATTTCAAGTGCTGCTGTATAGGAAGTGATAAACTTCTTTCTGCAAAGCACCTCTAATTTTCATGCCAGCTTGAAATAATTTTTCTTGTTCATCTGAAGTAGAGGAAACTAATCTTAATTTTTTTCTTGCAGGTGCTTAACAAATAGCATTCTCTTTATGGGTGAAAAGTTGTAAGAATATGGACACACACCTGTCACTCCTACAAATAGTTATCACTAGCAATAAAAAAAAAATGCCTATAAATCCTCAGATTATTTCTGTATAGATTTTGGAAGATTCCAATGAACCACACACCGGATATGCAAATGAATGCACTTTCAAATATTTTCTAAAAATATATCTACCTTCTCAGCAAATGCACGTTAGGAGAGATTTTTTTAGTCTCCTTTACTACAAAGAAGGTAGAGCCATCATGGTCTTTTCTATCTTAAACACACTGCAAGGGTTGAATAGCATCTTCCTGCACTCCAAACCCATCATTATTCTAACAAAATAGTTGAGACTTGAAGTTTCTAGAGATATTGTGGAAAGGGAAATCCTATCTAATACCACAGGAAAGGACTTTGGAAGATAGAGAAAAGAATTAGAAAATAAGAAGAATTTGAATAATTAAATTCAAGACAACTCAGCATTCTGCAGTAACTGATCCTTCTACATTAATTCTGCTTGAGGCTGGAGCACACTGGGATGTATATGGGAGATACGGGTACCAGGTGGGGGGGTCAATCAGGGCTGAATAGTGCTATGAATAAAGAGAACTTAATTCTGCAGAATTGTCAATCTGGCCTTTTCACAGAACATGAAATTAATTAAATAACAAGACCAAAGCATCTCTGCCTCAATTACTCCATTTTCCCCTGAAAGTGATGGAATATAATTATGCTCGCATATGGAAGAAGCTCCTGTAAAAAGCAAAATCTATTAATCAGTTAATCAGGCCACATTTCAGTAGAACCTTTAATGCTGTGCATCCAGGGGTGCTTCACCAAAAGGCAAATTAGAAACTCAATTAATTATGAATTATTTTAATAAATTACTTGTAAGTCTGGATTTAAAGGAGATTTATGTATGCCAATGTATCAAATAATCATGGGTATGTGAACCCCAAATCTAGCATGTGCTGCAGTCGGAAACATCATAAATAGAGGAAGCTAAGGATTGGTATAATCTGAATCTAGAAAAAATCTGAAAACTACTGAATTTTGAAGATCCCAGTAGGGTAGAAATCTAACCCTGCAAGTCAAAGAGGAGGAAGAAAGTATAACGCATTAACCATGCAAACTTCCTAGTGATTACTAGCATGCCAGATACTTTCAAAGTTCCAAAACTTACAATAAAAGAAAAAAAAAAAAAATTGAGGTTTAATGGCTATGAAAAAGACAATCTTACTACAGGAGTGAAGCTAAGTAGGTCACTTCATATATGCTCTGATATAAACAGACTGAAGTCAAGCACATGAGTGAACATCAAAAAGCCCCTGCATCCTCCTTTCCAGCTATGTAATGACTGTGGCATACAGGCATACCCAAAATGTGAAGCTGTTGCAGTACCACATTCCTGTGCAGGACTAATGCAGAGATTTGAATGGCGCCTACAGATTCAATAACAATTTTTTACATAAGCATACTGTGTTTTCTTCGATGTAATTTAAAAAAAAATGGTTTTAGTTTTTCTATTGCTTGAATTTATATTCAATTATATTTAATTATATGCTTGCTTATAATTTACTAGAAGCTTTGTTCATTTTGCATGAGAAAAAGAAGAAAATTTGTAAACAGCAGTCTTCATAATTCCCTGAAGTACTCAAGAGAGCTGTACAGTCAAGGCAGTAAAATGTTGTACAATATCATTACTTATATGAGAAAGAAAATAATTTTACTGTCTGTGGTACTTGGGTATCATCAACTTTGTGTTTTTTGGTTATATTGGCATCCTCAGCACCATACAGTCTCACTCCCGTCAGCCCTGCTTTTAGCCCTCAGTGTCTCTTTAGCCTTTCCAAGGCAGTGAGCACTTGTAAATGGCTCTGACACTTTCCCCGTGCTCCACTTTGTCTGATAAGGTGGTGAAAGCTGCCCCAGGCATGTGACCAGACTTTCAGAACACAGGAAAGGATGACTCAGGAGATGTAACACCATCTTTGATGGGAAAAAAACTGTAGAATGGGGAACAGGAAGGTGAGCAAAATCTGTGACAACTTCATATTTAGCTGGATGTCCCAGAGGCATAGAGCCCTTTGTATTTCTCATCTAAAAGATTTTCAAGGGGAAAATTCTTACAGCAGCTTACATTAAAATATCAGTCTGTCATCTCTGTGAACTGTAGGTTCAAGTGAAAGATCATATATTGTCCCAAGATTGTTCCATTGTTTTTGGAAAATATTTTTTTCAAAATGCAATTTTCTTTTTCTGGCTAGGTAGTTTCATAACATAATATACTACTGTTCTCAACTGAAAGATTTCAAATAATTACCAAAGTAATTGTTTTATCATTGTAAGTCTGCTAGTCCTGGGCTGCATGTGAAACACATTTTCCTTTTCTGCTTTCACTCATGTAATACTTTTTCGGTTTTTACTAAGTACCTTACCAAAGGTACTTAAATTTCACTTTCCTCATTCTTTAGATTTTTATCCCCAAAATTGCCGATACAAAGTGGAAAAGATGAGTGACTTATGATCAAAAATCAGAAATAAATAGCAGGCTTTGTGAAAACAAACAGCAGGTGTAGGAGTCATGTTATATTGGTGCCAGCCCATGAGAGAATTGTTACACTGTTGGAACAATTCAAGGACCCAAGGGTAGGAGGAGAAAATGAAAATGGCTAGAGGGTGTAGAAAGAAAACACTTGGGGATATCAGAAAGCAAGTTACATTTGGAATTTATTATACCCAGCTAGAAAAGGCTAAAGAAGAACCTGTCTAAGTCCTGAAGATTTCCACAGCTTCATTTACAGGGCCATTAAAAGTTTAATTTACCTCAGGCAATGGTTTTTAAATTGCAAATTAGAACAAGGCACTGATATTTTAAATTTGTCCCATTGCTTTGCACTCATCAAAGGTGCTATTAAATTTCCTGAGTCCTTTGCATGATACAAATACCACCATTTTCACAGAGTATTTTTCAGAAATTTACATGTACTTCTGGTTTGTACCTGACAACATGAAAAATATGAGGATGCATAACACAAAATGTGAACACAAACCTGGATTTCATGTAAGTGTCAGTCTAGCCCCAAATTCTGAAGTAAGAGTGGTCATCCACTTGAGGCATTCAAACCTGCAGATAAAATTTATAATAAGAACCAGACTTAATAGCATATACATTATATCAAAGCACAAAGACATTCAACAGTATGGCTTAAAATCAACAGCTAGTCAAGTTTGTTCTTTCAAAGGCCATTTCTGCCAGTTTCAACACCTGATAAACTGCAATGAACAAAGCATCATGTTAATGGAACATGTTAAAACACTCTGATCTCTCACCAATTTACTGTGAATTCTCTAATTTACTGTTCTTAGTCTGTTCTAGTTCATAAATGACATAATCAGCAGCTGCTAAACTGCAGTTCTAGTAAGTCACTACTGCTTGCAGCAAGCTGTGTGCCTGGCTATACATAATTTTGTGGCATTTAGTAGTTTTATTATTTATCACTAGTACTCATCCTTTAATAGCAGTATTTATTCTAACCTTAACCACATACCATGCTGTTTAAGGCAAAGACAATTCTAGGAGCACAGTTCCTAGTTTTATATACAGCACTGTATACAAACAGATGCCTTTCCATCTCTGCCTTGATCTTGAAGGCCTATGGTCATTTGTTGTCTGGAAGCACTCATATATGCACAATCAATGCTTTATACCACCTGGATAGGATTTCAGAGTTTAGTGTGCTACCAATCACTTGCCAACCGTGAGCTGCAGCAAGGATTCTCTCCATTTCAAGGAGTGACCTTGCGAGGTGCCCCTACTCGAGGGAGATCCTGGCATGCTGCCTGCTGATGTGCAGGAGAGCTCAACAGGCCCTGGGCTGTCCATTATTTATAAAGTAAGATGATTCACTTGTATTTGCATACTGGCAAGACATCTGGGTCACTGATCCAGACAGCCCTTGCCTACCATGTTGCCGTCCATCCTCCAAAGTCCGTAGTAAGCTGGATTCAGCCGTCACCACCCTCACTGGTGGTTATGGCTTGAGCAGGGCAGTGGAAGGCAGGGGAGGCACACCATTACTGTCCCTCTTCCCAAAGCTGTTCCAAGGATGAATGGGGTAATTACAATTTCAGTGTCCAACTGAGACTCAGCAAATGAGAGATGATGAATGTGTGGGCCTACATCTGAGGAACAAGGAACTCTGGAGAGAGTGGGAAGCTCTGAACTTCTTACTGTAATCAATATTTCTTATGAAATAATTTGATAGCTGCTTGAGAAATGGCAGAAATTTGTCTGCTGTTGAGACCAACACGCTAATAGTCCAGGGAAAAAAAGCAGTACAGGTTCCCCATGCTGCCATGGTTCAGCCCCAGCTGGCAACCAAGCCCCACGCAGGAACTCGCCCCTTCCTACCCTCCTCCAGTGCAATGAAGGAGTGAATTGCAAGAGTAAAAGCAAGAAAACGCATGGATTTAGATAAAAACAGTTTAACAGGTAAAGGCAAGCAAAGCAAAACAGGGAATTCACTCACCATGGGCAGGCAGGTTTTCAGAAATTCCCAGGAAAGGGGGATCACACGTGACAGTTCCTGGGGAAGACAAAGACAGAATACTATTGCTCTCTGTTGATCCAAGTCTATGGACTCATGTTACAAAATTGATCACAATATAAAAAAAATGAGATCAGTTTGTTTGATTTTGATATGGTTTATGTTTTCATCTTGTACTACAGCTGTTAATATCATAAATACATTTTCTTCACACCAAAAATTATAAATTTAAAAAAACCCGCCATTTGAGAGTTAGGAGGTATTTAAAAAGTTCAGAAATTATATCCAGTGCAAATAATACTTCTAAATACATGACCAAACAAGCAGCTCAGTTCTGCAATGCATTTCTACTAAATCCAGAAATCTGAAGGATCCCTTTGACACTTATTGAAATCAGTAAGCATCGGCAAAATCAGCACAATGAAAGAATGCTTAAGTGGTTTAAGATCATACTTTCTTTTTACTTTACTAGAGGATTAAACAGAATAATTTTGTGAAGACTCAATATTTACCTAAGCAAACTGGAAAGTTGTTTTTTCTACCATTTACCTTAACTATAACATGGTTTGGAAAATTGTCACGTTCTTATCTCTGCAGAAAATGGGAAATCAAAGTTGAAGAACACTTTAAAAAAAACCAACTTTTTTTCTTATTTCAATTCTGTCAAGAATAGAAGATGGGCTGAATATTTTTTAATAAGTCAATGTTTTCCTGCACTATAACAATCAACTTTTAAAAATTTGGGAAGAAAATTATACTTCAGAATAATCTCTGATTTAGGATGCATTGAAACACTCAAAACAAAGACAAGAATGGATGTGGAAGTCTTACAGCTTTGTCTGAAACATTAGATGTTGGATGCTATTGTATTTTTTTGACATTACACACACACACTCCGGCACAAAAAAAGCTGGGGTCTGGTTCAGCACAGGAAAAAACCCCCTTGGTTTCTTTTTATCTAAAATGAAAAATGCTTTTTACATTCAATTTATATAGTAGTTGAAGAGAATTTGAGACTACATATGAGCAAAACAGGAATAGAATGACTAGGACTATTGCATAAAATATACTTTTCTAATTTTCTGTAGTTCTATTTTTCCTATACTTTGTGAGATACATATTCTTGCAACAAGTATGGGAATTGTAATTGCATATATTTAAAAAATAGGCACTTAAAATAACATTTGGAAGGCAAAAAGCTATAAAAAAGTAGAGATGCCAGATTATTAAAGCGTAATAAACTGATTCAGGCTTGACGCTTCTTAATTAATTTCTTTCCAATTGGGTGAAATCTGCTTGTATTCTCTTCAGGGTTGTGACCTAAGATGAATCATTACAGCCTTGCTTACAAAGAAGCACCTATGCTACCTTCTGATGGGTAGTACAATCTGTTATTAAACTTTCAGCTTAACTGTGTATAACAAGTAATGATCATTGATAAGATGATCTCTGGGTGCCCATCTATTTTGAAAGCACTTGGATTTCAGAGTTCTGAAATGTCTGTGTAGCTCTTCTCTAACTTCTGAAGCCAGAAACTGAAGAACAGTATTTACTTTAGAAAACTGTCTCCCCTCAATAATGACTTCCACATCAGTGCTCCTCCGTAAAGCACAAAGATTTCTAATTTAAATTCATTACATTAAAAATGTTGTTTAACATCAGAAAATAATAAAATAAATTCATAACCCACAACTTACGTAAAATGAAAAAAATATGATTACTAGATACAGAAGCAGAAGTGCAAAATTCAAAGCAAAACTTTAGATATTTTTCTCAGATTCCTTGTACTTTCTGTGAGTTTTTTCTGTCAGCAGTTTAAATTCTTGACTGATATAAAGGTGTTAAAGGCATCAAATAATTCACTAATGACTTGATATTCTTTATTGCTATATTTCTGAAAAAAATTGAACACATAGCAATGAAGAGAAAATCATGTTTGAAGCCATCTACTGTGCACTCATCAAAAGACCATTCGCTGCTCTAGGAAAATAATCAGAAAAAAAAATTTGTTCCCCAATGGCAAAATTAAAGCCTTTTATTTTTTTTAAACTAGCAAGGCACTACTTACAATCAAAGTAAATAAAGATTAGTAGAACACAGACAGGAGGTACTTGCTTACTCAGAAACAACAGATACCTTAAAGTGTACTGCGGCTGCATCATTGCTATCATTTCCTTCATGTGTTTCAAGAACTTTACTTCCTCTCATTCTGCTGTGGAAATTGTTCATCTTGCCTATCAAGAAATTCAATGAGTTTGGTGCTTGGCCTTAAAAAGTGCTTGGAACTGCAAAGATTAATACAAATGGAAATTATGAGTATACTCTAGCAGTTATACATGAAATACAGAAATACATTTCCTTGATTCTGCTTTTTCCACAATCTCTTCTATACAGATACCTTTCCCTCAAGGCAAAAATTAATACTCCCAAGGAACAGTGTCTATAATTCAGAGAAAATAATAATCCTTTTTTATTCTACCCCCACTTTATCTGTGTGGAAAAAAAAATTCCTTCAGAAGGGCATAACTAGTATAAAATCAATGAACTATAAAGCTGGACTTGTTTTTGTAGTTTGTCACTGAAGGTGAGAACACAGGTTCAGAGTCTATTTTTTATTTGGCAGGCATAAAGTCCTTGAAAATCAACAAGAAATTATTGGAAATTACTCAACTTCAAGAAATATATCAGTTCGTAAGTCTAAACTAATTTCAATATTCACAAAATATGAAAGGCAATTATTTGATTTTTTAAAATTATTTTTACCCTACAGCTTTATAATGGGAAATAATTCAAACCATACAGGACTCCCTTACCATTTCAGGGCAAATCACACCTAATCCTTTGGCTAACTGATATTTTTCTAATTTTCAGCTAACTGGTCTTTCCAACAGATATTCTGCCCCATTATAACCAAAATAAGGAAATTTTCACAAGTGAACTTAATAGAGTGGTAAAAATGAAAGGAGAAAGAAACCGGGAATGTACTCTAACTATCCTGGCAAAAAAGTGAGATAAAGGTAAGAAAGGATCTTTCCAACCATGGATATTAGATATCTCATTTTTCAGAAGTTTAATCTTATAATGCAGACTTTCCAGAAAGAAAAAAAAAAAAGAAAAAAAAACAAACCCCAAGCAACTGCATATGCAAAAAAAAAAAAAAGAGAAGTCATTTGACCGTGAAAATTTACAAAAATTAGATCTTTTAAAATTCAGTAGTAAAAAAATTGGTTGAGTTGAACTCCCATCTAGGTCTGAGTAAACCTATATTAGTACAATCCTGGTTACTTAATGCCATTTAATTCAATGAACTTTACATAATTTTTTCACTGACCTAAGATGTACTAACTTACATAAGTGACTCTGAAACATATTTTGCTCTTGATTATACTGGTATAAATTAAGATCAGCTTCAGAGAATTCAACACCAGGATCAATCTTAGAGAAGTCAGCATTAAATTTATGAAGCTGTTATTAAGAGTAAATTCCTTTATATTTGTTGCCATCATTCTCCATTTAATGTCTTGATGTCATTTACATGCAGAGCTGAGATGCTAGGAAGATGTTCATCACCCTCTTTTTATTATTATATATTTAGTTATCTTTGCTGAGGGTTCCAGATGGATATCATGGTTGAATCAAATTTCTTTATAATGATATGGAAATGTTTTGGTCCCTAAAAAGTTTAATATCATCTGTAATTTATTGTTAAAATACATGACACATATAAGCTCAATCATTTTGTTTTCCAGGTTATAGATAGCTTTCAGAATCTGAGAATCCTTAACAAATACTTTACTGTTCTATGAGGCTGCAAGCAATCTGGTACAAATATTTATAGATAAAAAATAAAACATATTTACAAGGAAAATTCAAGAAAATTCTGTGAAGATCAATACCGTCTGTATCCTCTAAAGTACAAGGATGGAAAATTGAAGGTCTCTGAGTCACTTTTTGGCTCCTCCTTTGAGTGATGACTTCCTTGTGGGTTCTCATTCATAAATAATTTAAGTTGAATCTTTAAATCACCTTTATAACAAAAGGAAGCCTCATTCCAAACTCCTTATGGGCTAAATTCTCTCCCAGTCAGTTTATCTCCATTTATTCTAGTGCTTAAATTGTGCTTCAGCTTAAGCAGTTTTTTTTACTCTGATGTTTGTCTTGTGAGACATTCATAGCGAACAATCATCTCCCCTCTCAGTCTTAGTTTTACCAGGTTAAACTTCACATTATTCTAGTCTATAAAACAGGTTCTCTCTTCCCTTGATTATTTTATTTGCTCTTGTCTTTACCTGCTCTGCTTTGAATTCAGCAGCCATGGACACTTTCTCTGGATGCATTCTTACTAGTGATTTGTACAGTGGTATCAAAGCTTGTTTGCTGGTTCTGAAAGTATTTTGCCTGTTACATTCTGAAACTGTATTTGATTTTTGAAAGTAGCTTGCTCTTGACAGATTTTAGTCTTTTCTAGCTGCATTCCCCCGTGTTGGAACTCACATTGTGGAACAATCTAATCTGACTATGATTAAAAAGTAATAGATCTGAAACTGTATTAGCACGTGTTTAAGCTTACTTGGTATATGAAGCTGTTAAACAGATTCTTTTTGGCAGAACAATAATGTACCTAAATTAAGGCGTTTAATATCACTGAGACAAAATTTGCTCAACAAACTTGGCACAGTATGTAGTGTCCAGCTTCAGACAAAACTTTGAGTGGACTGTCTTTTTGATTTTTGAAAAATATTTTATGGTATTGCTTTTTCCCATATGGTTTCAACACCTGTGTTAGCTACAATGCTTTGGATCAAAGTACTATATTTTTTAATAATGAACTGCTAACATTAAAGGAAGCTTGAGCAATCATGGTGATTTGCATTGTCTCAAATACTGTTCATGTGTAGAATATTTTTATCACTCTGTTTAAATCTGTTTAAAACTGTGCTAATGCTCTACTCTGTGATCTCATCAGGGCTCTCTGGCTAAGCTGGCAGAGCAAAACGCTTGGTGCTGAGGACTCAGAATCCACAGTGACATTACAAATAGGGTTAACTTTGGACTGGAAACATGGCAGGATGACTTGCACAGCTGGAGTGCTGCAATGGATGGCTATAAATAGAGTTGAGGGTTTAAGGGTAAGAATCAGGGGAAAGGCCAGCAAGGCAGGTATCCTGGGGGTGTCTGTTATAGACTTCCCAACCAGAATGAAAAGACAGACGAAATACTCCATAGGCAGCTGGGAAAAATCTCACAAATCACTAGTCCTTGTTCTCATGGGGGACTTCAACCTACCAAATGTCTGCTGAAAGTACAAGACAGCAGAGGGAAAGCAGTCTAGGAGGTTCCTGGAGTGTGTGGCAGACAACTTCCTGACAGCTGTTGAGAACAAATTCGGGAAGGTGTCCCACTGGACCTGTTGTCTGTGAGCAGGCAGGGACTGCTGGGTGCTGTGACAGCTGGAGGCCGCCTTGGACATAGTGTTCATGAAATTATAGACTTTTTCCAGACAGCAGGCCTTGTCCTGTTTATGAGACTGGCCGAGAGAGTCCTTTGGGAGGCAATCTTGAAGGGCAAAGGAGTCCAGGAAGGCTGGACATGCTTCAAGAAGGATATCTTAAAGGTACAGGAGCAGGCTGTCCACACAATCCAAAAGATGAGTCAGTGGGTAAGAAGACCAACCTGTCTGAACAAAGAAGCTTGGCTAGAACTCAGGGAAAAAAAGTAAGGTTTATTACAGCTGGAAGAAGGGACAGGCAACTCAGGAAGAGTGCAAGGATGTTGTGAGATTGTGGTGGGCCAAAGCCCAGCTAGAATTTAATCTGGCTGCTTCTGTAAAGGAAAACAATTTTTTTTTTTTTACGAATACATCAGTAGCAAAAGGAGGTCTAGGGAGAATTTCCATCCTTTATTGGATGAAGGGAAAAACATAGTGACAAAGGATGGGGAAAAGGCTGAGGTACTTAATGCTTTCTTTACCTCCATTTTTAATGGCAAAACCAATTGTCTTCAGGTCCTCAGCCCCCTGAGCTAACAGGGGACAGAATGAAACCCCCATAATCCAGGAGAAAATGGTCAGCAACCCGCTGCTCCACTTATACGTACGTGTACAAGTCTATGGGGTACCGAGGGAGCTGGGGGAAGAGCTCACCAAGCCACTTTCAATCATTTAGCAGCCGTCCTGGCTCACCAGAGAGATCCCAGCTGACTGGAAGTCAGCAAATGTGACACCCATTTACAGGAGAGGTTGGAAGTAGTATCCAGGGAACTACGAGCATGTCAGTCTGATCTTGGTGCCAGGGAAGGTCATGGAGCAGATCATCCTGAGCACCATCACAAGGCCTGTGCAGGACAGACAGGGGATTAGGCCCAGCCAATGCAGGTTTGTGAGACAGGTCCTACTTGAGCAGCCTGATCTCTTTCTTATGCGAGGGTGACCCATTTAGTGAATGAGGGAAAGGGTGTGGATTATGTCTACTTGGACTTTAGTAAAGCCTTTGACACCATTTCCTGGAGGAAATGGCCTCCAGTAGTGCCAGGGGAAGGTTAGATTAGATATTACAAAAAAATTGCTTCACTGAAAGGGTGTTGAGGCAGTGGAACAGGCTGCCCAGGGAAGTGCTGGAATCACCATTCCTGGAAAGGTGTTTAAAGACGTGTAGATATGGCACTTAGGGACATGGTTTAGTGGTGAGCACGGCGGTGCTGGGTTAATGGTTGGACTTGATGATCTTAGAGGTCTTTTCTCAAATTAACAATTCTATCATTCTGTGACCTCAGCAAACTGTACAGGAAAAACTGCAGTTTCTTCTCCACAGCACAAGCCCCAGCAAAGCTTTGATGACCAACAGTGATTGACTTCAATAACTGTTAGTTAAAGCACCTACCGTGTGTACTGCAGAAACACTTGCATGGCCTTCTTTGAATCGATTAAATATGATGCTGACTCGAACAGATAAGGATCCATATCCTTTTGCCTAACAGTTGTGGAAGAAAACAGACCTTCCTAGGGAGCCATAAAGCAGGCAAGCAGGAGACAGGTTTTCCCTTACAAAGCATTTTCTTAGTTTAAATCTGGGGTGAAAGTAAGGTTAATTATCACTATGCCAGCATTTTGTTTATGTGTACCTACACAAACAGATTGTGGTGTTTAATTGCACTGTACCTAATTTATTAAATGCTTATATAATAGAGGAACATGGAAGGGGTTTTTTTCCGAGGATGGTGCTTACCTCAGGAAAGATTGCCTCATATATAGATTCATATATACATATGTGTGTATATACTTTCAGTATTCAGGTGTAATACATTCTTTGGTGAATATATGTATATGTAAACACACACGTCTGTATTGACAGTTGAGGAACTTGCCATAACCTTTTACCTTCTTTCAGCTCGAACTAAGAACACGTGCAGTCTAAGTCACTGACTTACAGTTCTTTTCACCTCCCAGTTCTCAGGTTGTCTGTCTGTAAAACTGCACTGCAGGTAGACACGGTCTTTCCATAACAACATATGGGGCACTTGAGATCTATTTTAGAATCTATGTATTGTAACCTATAAAACTTAGAGGTACATACATCTGAGGACATACTTTTGGGGGAGAAAAGATTTACAAAATTGGACTGACACATCAACCATAATAAAAACATATCTGAGTAGTGAAATGGCAGATTGTTACAGCCTCCTAGTTTTAACACCTATTAAGAACAATCTCTGATGAATGACAGAATATACAGTGCAAAATA
This sequence comes from Oriolus oriolus, assembly GCA_013400235.1. Classification (NCBI taxonomy): domain Eukaryota; kingdom Metazoa; phylum Chordata; class Aves; order Passeriformes; family Corvidae; genus Oriolus; species Oriolus oriolus. The sequence continues at coordinate 99,704 of VXBT01003821.1, forward strand.
CTAAGCAGTCTCCTACCACATGAAGCTTGAGTACAAGGACACTGTTTATTAGTGAGCTCAAGCAGCTAAAGGCAAAGATTTTTTTAACAGTGTTGGCAAAACCAAGGCACTTTAAGCCACTGTGTTAATACAGAATGAGTTTGCAGAATCCAATTATAGTGCAAATTGTCACTGCTGGTATCCTTATGACAACTGACTGAAAGATGCCAGCTAGAAAAGGAATTCCAGCATTTTTTCCAAGGCTTCATTCCCTCACAGATAGACAGGGAAATTATGGTAAAACCTTTGAGCCCAGTTAGGTTAACAGACTCTTGGAGCACGAGAATCAGAATAAGGTGGCAGGGTTTGTTCAGAATGTAGCTCTCCATAGGATATCATCAGTGGCTGCCACTGCCACGTGGGTCCTGTGCTACACTGTGCCACTGCCTCTATCACCACAGTGAAGCCTGTACATGTAAAAATGGGATGGCTAATTAATCACAAATTTTACTAAAACATGAACAAGAAAGAAAAATTCTGATGCCACTTCTCAGAAGTATTAGGCTGTGCCCATTTTATTCTACTTATTCCCATCAATTATGAAGCAGTCATTATATAAAAGTTTGGAATGAGCTAACTCCCGTTCATCTCTTCCTACTTCCCGTTTATCTCAGTGTGACTCATTTACTTTGGAAATGGTTGATTACAAATAGATAACCCTGAAACTATAGAATAAACTACTGTGGCTTTATTTAAAAGACACATTTTACCCTTTCACATTTCTAGGTACCTATTTCACAATGATTCCCTCCCTCCTTGTGTATGAATTCTTATGCAATTTACAAGTCCGTTTGGTATAATAAACCCTACTAATCTAAGTGCAGATCATATAAAATCTACTGAAGTAGTGAAGTTGTGAGAGGAAAGAAAGGAACAGAGGATTTTTATCAATCGAAGATGCTGAAGATTATAACTCCATTCCCTACACAGCAGGACCTCTGAATTCACCCAAAGGAGCCTTTCGGCTTTACAGAAATGATTCATGGTTAAAAGACAAACTACTACTTACAGAGGAGGCTGCGAGACTGAACTACTTGCTTGATCTAATCTTTACCATTTTTCTATAGTAAAGGTATAAAGTTACCAATTCTGATCTCATTGTCAGCTCCAACTTACATGAACGCACCTCAGCTTCGGTGAGAATGCTGACTGCTGCCTAAGGTTTCAGCTACTGACTGAAGGATGTCCGGCCAGTAAGACCAAGTTTGTTGATCCATCTTGTGCTTTACTGAGATGTGCTTTGTCTTTCCCAGCTTTCAGCCAGGGCTGGAGGACAGTCATCCCACAGCGGTGATTTCAGAAGCTTTGGGCAGTCACAGCAGCAATCTGAGGCCACAGTTTAAGTTTCTTGGCGTACTTTATACTTTCATCTTTCTTTTATACTTCTTCACAATAACATTTGTGAAGTGAAAGAAGATAGCAAGTCCCTGCCACAGACATTATTTAGATGTTGTGATATGTCTGGTTCTATAATGACTACCACCAGAAGGATAGATAATTTGACACCAAGAAGCAGGCAACAGAGTTATTTTTGTTAGAGGGTGAACTCAGTACTCTGGAGAATGGTGTCTAGTGCAGAAGGACTTCAGAATTCTGACATGAGCGCTTTAAAAGCAGATAAAGGAGCAAATTCATAATGCATTTTAATAGGTACTTACATGTTAAATAGTGGCAGTATATTATTCTGAGACATAGCTTTGAATTTATAAATTCTTTGGATTTATATATTTTTAAAGCTTTTTGATCCTACCTTTTATAATTAAAGCAATGCAGCCTAAATGCACATAATAGAAAGTGGCAGAACATGCCAACACACCTTTGGGAACATGATTGTGTGCTACTTCTTGCAGCTTTGTTTAGCCTCAGAAAATTAAAGCTAACACTGATAAGCAACACTCATAAATTTAGGTCAGTGCTGCTTTGTCTCATTTGGAGAAAAAAAAATATTTCAAAGACTTACTCTGCTGTGCTCAGAAGCTTGAATAACACCCAGAGCACTCAGAAAATGGCCAACAGGATTTCATCAATGGACCATCAAATTAAGCTTTATTTTAATGCTACTGTACATGTGTACATGGAGTTGTGGTGAGAAATTAGTACAGTTTCATTTGACACTTTGGTATCTGTAAATAACAAATGGATTTGTTTCTTGATAGCAGTATTGGTGATTTTTAAAAATTTATTTATCTTTAGAACTCACAGGGAAAAAAAAATATAAATATCTTATTTGTTTTCAGGTCTATAAGGAGCAGAGCACAGGTTTCAAGATAAATAAATTTTGAATCACAAATGAATCTGACTGGGTAAACTCCAGAGACTTCTAACAAGATACAGAGCATTTCGCTCCTATGACATTGGTTTGAAATTAGCCCAGGTGAACAGAGAGCTGGAGTCATTTTCATCTAATGTCTCTTCAGCAGCCTACACAAAATGAGTTGCTGGGGTTTAATGCATGCATCTCCTCGAGGTCACACAGCTGCCTTTTAGAAACCAACATTAATCAGTAGTCAGCCTGAATTATGAATATGCACAGACAAACTAGCAGTAGTATGCAAAGTAATCCACATGGGAAAGGGACTACTCCAACTAAACATACACAGCAGTAGACTCCAAAGGATCTGCTGCTATTCAGGAGAAAAATCTTGATATCAGCACTGGTAATTCTTTGGAATCATCAACTCAAAGCATGAAGCTCAACAGTAATCAGGAAGGCAAACAGATGTTCAAAGTTACTAGGAAATATACAGAGAGAACAGGAAGCACCATCTTTCCAATGATGTTAGTTCCACACCTGGAATATTATTTTCTTTTTTCATTGCCTCATCTGAAAAATACTGGAGATCTAGAAGACTTCCTAAAAACACTCTTAGAAAACACAAGAGAGCAATGATAATCTGAAGATTGGCACTGATTGAAAATAGAGAAATATTAATTAGACAATTCCTCAGTTTGGAGGACGGTCAGTGGACAGGATATATGCAAAAAACAGTGATATCATGGATGGCATGAAAAGAGATAATTGGCATGTTTATTCATTTTTTCCACATAAGAGAAAAACTAGAAGGTATTAAATGAAACCACTAGGCAGCAGGTATAAAATAAACAGATGCACTTTTTCATGCTATACGTAATTAAATTATGGAACACATTGTCACAGGATGTTAAAAAACCCAAATGTGTTTAGAAAGTGGCTAGAGAGGTTCATGAAAGTAAGGGCCATCAAGGATAATTAACACAAAGCAGTTGTAATCTCTTGTACTGGAATGCCCAAGCTGCTGATTACAAGTAGCTTAGAATATAAGTTTGGGGAAGTGTATTTCTATGCTACCATTTCATTTTTGTGTTTTCCAGCAAGGTATTTCTCCCAGGCATCCACCATTAGCCCTGCCAAGAGAAGCTTCTAGGTTGAATGATGTGGCTGTTTCTACAACAGTCTAAAAAGTACTACTTGCCTATTATTTTTGTAAATATACTCAAAGTAAACAACCAATTGTTTATTGTGGCAAAAGTACTTAAAAATTATCCAGCATCTTCTAAAAATGAGCATAGGAAGCAAATTATGCCTCAAGGACAAAATACCTCTTAGGGTTATTTTTTTTGTTGTTGGTTGTGGTGTGGGGGTATTAAATGGAGCTTTTCTTCATTGTTAATTCAAAAGTGCTATGATAGTTGAATCTCTAAATATGCAAACTGAAAAATATTTGGTGAATTTACTAGAGCAATAACTTTGAGTTCAGGGGAAAATCTGTTTAATACTTCAGGAAAATCAAAAATGATCTACAACATCTTGTACTTCGTAGGAAAAATATTTGTTTCAGATTTAACTCTACGAACGTTGATATTTTATACACTCTTAAAGAATGAAAGGACTCATTTCAGATTACCTCCTGTAGCATCCAGTACACCATAATTTAGAGATGGATATGAAGTTCTATTCACACTGAAATTATCCTGTTCCTGATCTAAATTGGAATCATGTATTATAACATTTTTTGTTACACTGCATTTTCAAAATGAGTTGTTGCCTATATTTGTTATACAGGAAGTTGCCATTTTCTGACTCTGTGGAACCAGCTATGTATATACACATTATATATTCCTTCTGTACTTACTTTCCCCGGACTTTTTAGTTTCTCAGTATTAAAAACCCCAACAATTATTTTTATTTCTTTGTGTGCTCTTGTACATAAGTCTATCATATATAAAATGTAAGCATCTAGCATTTTCTTATTTTAAATCCATAGGCTGTGTTTTCAAATAATTTTCAAGCATCTGGCATAAAAATGTCTGCATTTTGCTTCCACCAAAAAGACACTGAAAAAAGAGTTCCATGTGGGTCAAGACAATGGCTGGAGAAACAGGACCAGTTTTGTAATTCACTCAATTCTCCAGCAGCCTTCTGCATGAGGGCTACAAACATTCATATATATACTACAATTTTTCTCAAAATCTTAAAAAATACAGACTAACAGCTCATGTTTAACTCTCATATCCAGAGGAATATTTAACTTAGGAATGTTTAACTTTCTATAGCCAAAATATTCAAAGGAAAAGAAGAAAAAAATATAGCAGTTTCACATGTTGGCACTAGTTACATCAGTAGAAGCTGACATTATTGCAGTAATCAAATTTGAATGTCTGGATTATTATCGCATGTAATGGATGGAAAATTTTTTTAAGTGTTATTTCCTTCTATTTGATTTGAAGTACTGTTATGCATCACAAGAAAGGGTTTTTGAACCTAAAATCTGAACTCTTCAGTCACTGGGAGCTGCTTATCCAGGCTATTAAAATAATTTTTTTGACCACATATCTGTTTAAACTCAAAGCTAAAATGGAGATTTTAAATCTTCTAGCTGTCAAGAAACAAGGGAGCTTAACCGTATTTATGAAAGCCCCCCAAAAAATAAAAGATCAGTACTAAACTGAAGGCTCTTCCCATAACAATGGGTAGCCACTGACAACTGACAAAACCACTATAAGGCTTCCACATCAGGGAATGAAGTCCTAGCTCAAGGGAAGGAGGTAGAAAAGTTCTGCTGACCCCAAATAGCTTAATGAACAAATACCACCACAATACAGAATAGTTAACAGCACTATTCCTTCTAGAATATAGAGAGAGCTTCAGTTGTCTTCCCAAACTGCTTCCGAGATTAAATTGTTTTAGAAAATGATGAGATATACTTGAAAATTTTGTGCAATCTTCAAGGAAAAAGTTCTCATCAGCTTGACTACAGTGTGAAAGTTAACTTCTACAGAAATGCTCTTTAAAAGTCCAGTCACCAGAAGCTGCAGATCTTAAAAAAGAGAATGCAGATATTAATGATATGAAGATGACAGATAATCTTAACCAACAGATAAAGAGTACTGAAACTATGAAGACTGTACAAGGAAAGACCCCAAAAATGCACAATTCTGTGTGGAATGGTTTTTTACTAAGCAATATTCTACAATCACTGCCTCTCCCTTTGTGGCCATGTTGTATCCCTCCAGCAAATATACCTATATTTGAAAACAAATCCCACTCTGCAATTGCTTGTGTTCAATTAAATTGTATTTTCACTTGTGATAGGATAAACTTTTCTGGGTCTTCTATTATGATCATATTTACCTACCGGGCTAGCTGAATAATTAATATAAATAATGCAGTTTGTTTTCTGCCTTTGCCTTTTTAAAGACAGAAAATCTCACCTCATGAGTTTTAAGAAATCATGAAGATAGTGAAATTAAATAAATAAAAACATTAGTGTTCCCCTTAATATATCCCTCTTGCTGGGGTGCAGGGGCCCTCAGCAGAGAGGGATATATAGTGATAGGACAAGGGGGAATGGCTCCAAACTGAAAGATTAGATGCTGGATTTAGATTAGAAGTGTCCAAGGCCAGCCTGGATGGGGCTTTGAGCAACCTGGTGTAGTGGAAGGTGTCCCAAACCACGCTCGGATTCTATGATGACCATACAGCTCTGGTTTTGAGACCTGCTTCTGAAAATGAACAACGCAGCCCAACATCTGCATGTGTGACTATGGAACAGGCTGCATCAGTATGCAAGTCTTTCTATATTTCCATATTTTTTTGCCTTTGGTTAATTAAGTTCTCCCTTGAATGTCTGACTATAGCAAGATAATCTCTACTTTGCAAAGATTAACCCCATTAATACCAATTAACACACAACAAAGAAGGCTTTTAATGTTTTACAGCAGCAGGCTAAGGAGGATGGGTCTGAGGAGGATTAGAGTGGATCACTTGTATCTGCAGTTCATGACATCTCATTAAATAATTTATAATAACCATCAAACATTTTATATTGAAGAAGTTGTAAATGTTTAAGCAGTTGGATCCATTACTGCTGTGAAGAAGAGGAATTTCTCTCATAGAGATTAATACGTGGGAAAGGAGAAAAAAGACAGGTCCCACAGAAAGCAAGGACTCAAAGACTGTATCCTCAGCATGTGGAGATGCTGGTCACTCTCTCACTCCTGTGACAGGCAGTAACAACAAGCCAGGAACATATTCAGGCAGCAGATGCATCTCCTGGGACAGGCACCACCCTCAGCCATTTTCCCAAGGATTTTCCAGGAGCTCTCATCTTCCACTGATAGCACAGGCACACAATGCCGTGCCAGCTCCCTGCTGGTCACACCGTCCTATGCTAAAGATGCTTATAAAACAGTTACTCTTGAGAACTGAAGAATAATTCATCCTAATACAACTTTGTAGACATCAGATTACGAAATTTTAGAAAGCCACACTTGTCATTACAGGTGTTCAGAATGAAATCTAGGTTTGTTTCCTCATTTGTAGAAAAAAAAAAAAAACAACAAACTACTACCCACAAAGAAACCACCCCCAAACAAACAGTCTGCACCCACTTTAAAGCACTGCAAGTTTAATGGGGAAACTGGCTTTTTCCTGATTATGGATAATGACTACACTGGCTCAGTTTCTTCTTTGCATTTAATCTTAAGAAAATCTCTGACCAACATCAGTGAATTTTTCAGAATTTTTCAGAATTACAACTTCAAGCATGTTGTATTTTTTCATTGAAAATATCAAGTGTATGTTTTTAAATAAAAACAATTATGTTCTTCCTAACGCTCAATTCTTATAAACTTTTACTTACTTAATTGAGAATAGGATTCCTCTGTGTAGGGATCTCTACAACAATATTAAGGAAAGACCCCTGTCCTGAGGCTTTTACAAGGGACATACAAAAAGCAGATATTAAAATGAAACCTTATTATCCTATGTTTACTGAATGGATTTCTGAACAGGAAAATTTCATATATTTTTTCCTCAAACTTTACTGTAACTGTTTCTCTCTCCACTTTCCCATTGATATGCTCAAACTCACATAGGAAAATAATGTTATTGGATATAATAACATCAGAATTTATTTCATAAACACCAACTGAATCAGTAGTTTGTGGGGTTTTTTTGTTTTCTTCCCTTTCAGACACAGAAGTTAAAAATATTTCATGGATGAATGCATACTAAAATCTTTGGGAAATACGCTTGATATTTTTAGTGCAGACAGAAACTGTAAAAGGAATTTTTCTTCCTCTGTACAAGACAGTACCTTTACTGTCTTGGCATGAGAAAAATAGAACCTTGCATATTTGATAAGAGCCAATTAATCTCCAGTCCAATGATCTGTTCTGTTCTGCTTTGCCACTCTCCTCTTCTACTGATATTTTATTCTTCTTCCAAAGATCTGAGAATATATTGGGCACAGAAGCTGCCACTCTGGCAGGATCATGTGAGGAGATGTTACCGTCAGACCACGGCACACTCGCAGTTATTGCCTTTCCGTAACTATATTAATTTCACAGAGATACCTATATAAATACAGCAACCTGTACAAAGTCTGCTTTGCTGAGCTGACACTACTGCTGCCTTGCACCGTCTCAGAGCCCTCCTGCTCCCCCACATCCTTCGTGCTTGTTGCTAGGTAACCAGAAGCGTTTCGTAAGCCAGCCCAAAGCAGGTCTTTGAGTTTGGGCATGAACTTCAATAACTGGTTAACTAGCAAGTACAGAAATCAGAATTTGCCATCAGAACCTGCTGGCAAAATTACATCTTGAGGCTGTGTGTGTGTGCCCATTGCTGGCCACTGAGGCAGTCTTTTTGTCAGAACAGAGCCATGGTGACTTTTCCACATATTCCACAGGGATATCAGATGTAACCATCTGCTAAAAAATTGCATTATCTCCTATCTGAACAGGATGTACCTTCTCAGAATTTCAAGAGGCCGTTATGAGCAGTGTGCTATTCAATAACTGATATGTCAAATATGTTTCAAAACTTTGGATGTAGCAACAGAACACAAATAAAAACATATGTTTGTGTATGTATCTTCATACTTTCATGTAAGCATCTCTCAGATTATTGTGGAAATACAGAAATCATGCATGTGTATGTAGTGTTTCACTTCTAGCAGGATTCAGAAGCGTCTTTGAGAAAAGGAAAAAAGACGTACGTGTGTACATCAACCTCCCACAGCACATCTGGTTACAGCATATTTTTGCCTTCCTGGTATAGCCACAAAGAGTTATAATGGCAATGTCAGAGTTTATTAATCTCCCTGTCACTACAGAAAGGGATATTTTATAGCAATTCAATCACTCAGCTGGACAAGGTATACTTGTATCATGTTCATTATCTTTTTCTTCCATTCCACAGAAGCACTCTCTTCAAAACTAATTTCTGACTTTCTTTCTATGGCACTTGCCATTGAGCTTTCTAATTGACAGTATTTGAAAGCCTGGAGACTCCTGTGTCTGCCCCAGTCTTCCATGATCTACTTCAGGCATTTCCTCTAAAAGATAAATTTTCTAATAGACTAGTAGCCCAAGGTTACCCCCTTGCTCTTTCATAGAGAAACATTAGAAAATTGTATGACAGTACAAATTAGACAACTGCCTGCAAATCACAGATTTTCTAAGAGGTGATAAAATAGCATTGTTCACCCGGTCACCTGGCTTTTGCTACATCCCATCACTTTAACATCACATCTCTTTATAAGAAATTCGAAATTCCCTTTGACTCCATTAGACCTCTTTCCTCTGTTCACTGAGAAGACCAGCAGTGACAGGATTTTTCCAAGCCACAAACCAGCACTCAAAACATGACCAAATAATCAGGAACTGGAAAAAAAAATAAATAAAAAAGGATGCTCCACCTGAGTCCTCTGCATTGTTTGTATCATGTAAATAGCAATGATGCCAAACAATAAGGGAGTGCTCTGCAAGTCCTGTGCTCAGGATGACATGCTTACTTCCTAGCTGTTGAAAGTGTAATAAGGAGCTAAAATAACCTTTGCGCAACTGACAACAGCAAATATTTTCAACCCCCAGCAATCTGATCACACATTATTTGGCATAAAAACTTGCTATTCAACATATTGCATTTTAAATATGCTATGGCATATATGATTTGAAGTCCTCAGTGTCTTTGAATTAAAATCAGGAACAGAATTCTCTGTTTACCTAAGAAAATAACCAATCAACCAAGAGCAACTTCCCCCCACACATATATTTTCTGGTGTCTCCCATCCTTGAATATCATTTGAATTCTCTGTGTTTCAGATATGACCCTGAGTAGTAAATGCTGGTCTGGGAATAATGTAAACTGTGCACTGTCTAGATGACTGCAGTTGCCAAGGGGATTGTGATACAGAGTTCTCTTACCTTGGAGGTGTGTAATTGCAGGTATTCAGAATAGACATGAATGCCTATCCAGCTTTTGATGATGCTGCATGATCTGCTTTATTATTTCATAGAAACAGAGGAACAGAGCAAAATTTAAAACAAAAATGTACAGTGGGGAGAGTGGCTAGTAATTTATCTGGAATCACCCATGAGATATTTGGATCAGATCCTGAAGTGCAGCTCTTGCGAGGTCAGTAGACATACTCAAATCTGATTTTCTGAGAATCTGCACACAAAAATCTGTATCGCCATCAAAATATCAAACAGAGAGCAACAGCATGACATTTAGAAAGTCCTTGTGGCAAGACATAAATACCCATTGCTTCATTGTGAACAGACTTGGTCGTCTTTTAGTATTACCTATCTCACTTAGCACAGACAAACCACCAAGTACTAAACACAGCTCCAGTGATCTCCAGGGGGAGGTTTTGCTCAAACAACGTGAAGAGCAACACAAATATGGAAAGGACTATTCACGTATGTAACAAAGTGCTCTCATGTTTGGGACTCACATCAGCACGGGTGTTTCCAACTCTTGTGCAGCAACCACAGAAATCTGTCGAGAGGATATGAGAAGCACTGCGCCAATATGGTAATTCCTTCACAACTTGAGTTTCCATTTAAAATTCTCTTTCAAACAAAGAAAACTTGATCCGAACAATATATCACCCATTCTTGTTTTTCAGAAAATCCACAAAGTAATGCAAAAAGATTGCACACCTCATCCCAGGGTACTTCCAAAATACATGATCAAAAAGACACTGAATATTACATATTTGATCAGCTGAAAAAATGTCTACATCTCTTTGGGCACAAATCCTACATTATCCCATAATTTTATCTTTAAAACATTACATCTGTATGCTGTTTCTCTTAGCAGATTTCTGGAGAGAAAGCACTAATCATATTAAAATCATACATCATGTGTGATGCATGAACATTGCTATGTCCATGTACTTAAATGGATATATTCAGGAGGTGAAATTCATTATTAAATACTGGAACATATTTAAGGGGTAAATTGCACATAAATTACTGGGAAAAGCAACTGCTTTTAAATGACTGCATAGTTCTTAGAGAACAGAATTAACCTTGAAGAGTAAGTTCATTTAATCAAAAGAGAGCAGCATTTTATTTGCATGGTAAAGAACTGGAAAACCTATAAAATGATCAAACCCTACTTCAGTCAACAAAAGACTTCCAGCAAGCTCCAGTAAAACACTGATAGTACCTGTCATATCTAGGAGTCAAGTTTGAAAAATACTTCATGCTCAAGTACATTTTCTGAGAATGCATTTATGTGAGAGAAAATATTTTGCATTTCACATTAAGGGTTAAGCCCAAATAATATGTTCCTTTAAACTGAAGCCATTCACTAGTAAAATTGTACAGATGAAAATAATAGGATTTAACAACTCTTGATAGAAAAATCTTGAAAACTGTTCAGTGGATTGTTCAAAGATGAATATTTATTTGTAGCTCAGTGAAAGTGACTTTAAGTAGTAGCAGAATTTGCCATAGAAAGCAAATATCCTAGGAGACAATTTCATATGCCTTTGTTTACTTTTTTCTGGTGTTGGCTCCACTGAAAAACTGTAAGAAAAACTGCTTTCCATTGACAACAAAGAAATTAAACCAAAACAAATTAAAAACAAATAAAACAAGCATACCACTAAAAATCCCGGATAAGCTTTAAAAGAGTCAACATGGGATGAATTTTGCATGGGGCTTAATGTTTTCCTTTATGATATATGAAAGGGTTAGCACATCCTTCAGCATGATTCAGCTCTCATCAGGCCATTAAGATATATAAATATTACATCTATTTCATTGCTTCTCTAATGATATTTGAAGGTAGTTGCTTTCTCCCAAGAGCATGCTTTCAAAAAGAACAAATAAATAAGCCCAAGCTTTTTTTTTTTTTTTTTTTCATTTACATTTAAAAGTTTGAGCTCACTTAGTGATAAAGGACTACAGATTTGCCCCAAGAGCTTTATGGGCTTATTAAATGAAAAATTGTTATTCAGTGCACATGCTGCATATGAGAGAGAAGAATGTTCATAAGACTAGTTTTGGTTTCATTGAAGACATTTATGAATGCAGTTCCTCACACACATGTACATACTCACACTCAGCCTCCCCCCAAAGAGACGCAATCATCAATCTCAAATCAAATAAACATATATTATGAGAGATGAAATCTCTGTAAGTGCTCTTTATAGCAGTACTCTTCGTTAAAAGACTCCAACATTAATAATTTTACTCACAAACTGACAACTGAAAACAAACACTTTGAAAAAAATTTTTGAAGTCCAGTATCATGAGAGGGAAATTGATATCGGCGATGAAAATCAACCCATCATTTACCCTCATTATGAAGCCAAACTTCCTAATAAGTTATTAATCTTCTGTTAAACTAAAAAGTAAAGTTTTTAGACCCACTCTTCCAGTTTTAATCAGTTATGTGAAAGATACCTCACTCCTCTGGTGATCGTTGGCTTCCATGTGCCTTTTATGCATCTTCAAGTTTTGGTTACTTGCTTCTTGGAAGAAGTGGGACACCTGACATGATTTCATGCTGTTGGATCTCATCACCTTCTGCAGAATTCTATCTACTCTGTCCCATATTGTACCTTCATACTGCAGAAAATGGAGTTAACAAATTGCATACCTTTAAGAATTTTTGCTCGAGTACATTTTTACCCTAGTTCCTTTTCAAAGTTAGGTTAACAATCTGTCCATATAAACCACCTGAATGCAGCAGTCCTAGCAGGACTTCTTTCAATTTGGCTGCTGTTTCCTGTTCTATTTCGTCGTTACTTCCCAATATTACGCTGTTCTTCTATTTAATATATCATACCCATACTTGTTCTCACGTACAAATGGAAGCTGTGCTCTGCAGTCATTGGGCAGCTCTAATCATAAAAACTTCAAACTATTTTAGCTTCAGGAAACTAAAGATGCACAAAGGCATATATAAATATACAAGGATACAGACATATAAATATATTCTTGTGTATATACATATTCTTGTGTGTATATAGTCTTGTATGCATATATGGCTAAACTGGAATTTGAGAGTGGGATGCATGGGAAAAAACCAAAACAACAAACACCCAAACACCAGTAACTTAAGGAACCAGAATCTTTGTTGCAGATCTAAGATGTGTGCTGTGTGGAACCACTGTCTTTCTCTTCTGTAATTCCTTATTTGCAGGGAATACTTTAAAATTAACAAATCAAACTATTAAAGAACAAACTTCAACCGACTTTCTGCAAAGGGTGGCAATTTTCATGTTTAGCTTGAAAAGTCCACACTCCTCAATAAAATTTATTATATGCCCTTAAAGAGGAATTTTTCTAAATTCTTTGTAGGTAACATTTCCATGCCAAGCTGAACACTGGTAACCTTCCTGCAGACTACACAGCACTGGTGGAATTTCAGAACAGTCCTCATCACAGGCCTGGTTTGGCACTACTTTCCTTCAAATTTCAATCACAAACCGCTCGCAGCACAGAGAGGAAAAGTAAATTGAAGACTCAGAAAGATGAAGGAGAAACATTTCCAATATACAAGGCATGCATCTTACTATCTGGACTTAAAAGCCACCCTGGTTTTATTACTGGAAATTGTTGTACAGCCATTATAAAAGAGAAGGTATAACACTCTTATGTATTCAAATAAAGGTACAGATTTAATTTACAGGATTTCAATGAGAAGTGAAAGTGGCTCTTTGCAGCACAATTCAGGAACAGCATAATTCAACTTTTTTTGGTTAGAAACATTCTCTGACGGGTGAGTTATGCTCTTTCTTCCACATTGCAGCAGAATTGATTCATTGGCAAACAGGTGCAATTTAATCACTTCTACAAGGTTTACAGCACAAAAGGGGGTTAATAATCTTAGAAGCTCGAACACATTTTAAATACTGTTTATTCAGAAGTGAGATTTCCCGTCTCTTGGGTATTGCCTCACAATTCCTGTCTGTATCCTCAAATAATTACTGTCCAAAATATACTTGAAACTAACTCAGTCTATTTCTTTATCTCCTCTTTTGACAGCCATTGCATTGAGGGATGCAACATAATTGTGTTATTTCAGGCAATAAAACGGTCATCCCCCACAGACAAATAATCAAGCAATTTAAAATGTGGTCATGGTTGCCTGAGCAGCCAGTTTCTGATTTCAAAAGGCCTAGCTACATAACCCTGAGTACACTGTGCTTTTTAAGGGAAAATCCTTTCACAAAATAAATATTACCTGGGGGTGTGGGGGAAGGTGTAGAGCATTTATTGTTTTCGCAAACATTTTTTCTGCTCTGTGGATATAACAGCATGAGAAACTCCTTAAACTTCAGTGTTTTTCTTCTCACACACACACAGAGTTTTCTGACTGCTTTTAACAGGTTTGGAGTATTTTTGGGTGGGGTATTTTTGGTTTTTTTTTAATCTAAGACTTTGAGCTGTGGACATTTTTTTAATTTATTATGATACTGTGAAAACTATGCAAAGCAGTTAATAAATCCTACAGACGAGGAAGATGTTGGAGAAGGATGGAAGACAGATGATAGTTACAGTAAGAGGAGCATGTTCTTGATAGCATAAAACTTATTCATACAGCCTTCACAGCCAGTCCTGAGGCACTGAATCCAAATGAAATTGACTGATGTCACACATACCAGTGACCAAGTTAGAATCTGCAACTTCATCTACCAAGTATTTGAGGTTCCTTGGTTAAGACTTGACTTAATCTTCTTGAAGAGTTTAAGCCAGAGCCAGCTGTAGCAGTTAACAAGTGATAACATTTTGGTTTTGACTCTTTTAAATGAAATATCAATATCATATCAGGTAGCACAATTCTATTGAGTGTTTTAGAACATAAGACCTATAAGACAAAGGAAGAAGGGGCAGATCTCATCCTTCTCTTTTACTAGTTCCTTTTGACCATCAAATCTGATTTCCTGCAGGGCTTTTCTCTGTGGAGAGGCATATTTTCCAGCTCTCTAAGATGTGCATCCCACTCCATTCCAGGATCCACTCTTCATGTCTTTCCCTCAGCCACAGGATCTGCCCTCTCAGTATTCCCCCCAGCATCAGTTATGCCTCAGGATGTGCAGAGCTTCATTTGAAGAAAAAAACAATGTGACCCAGCATCACAGGACTGGGCAACCACCAGCAAAAGGGAAAAAAAAGCAGGACCTCAGACACTCAGTGAACAGCTTTGGTATTGTTACATATCATGAACCTCAAACTGTGATTCTATTAATGTGCAAATACACTGTCCAGCGCCAAGCAGTAAACCAGCATGGACAGCGTGATTACATCAGACTGGTGCTTAATGAGATCACCTATCCCAGTAGCCTATGGCCTGCAGCCCATGACAGTTCTCTCCTCTGCATCAGACCAGCTGCACCACTTGCTCTCAAACCCTTCTACAACATATTCTCTTTGGCTTGCTCCGAGCTAAGGCTTTCTCCTCATATTTTACAGTTGTAGTGAAGGCCCCTTTTCTCACAGCTCAGTAACCACAGACAACTGAAAACTGCTCAGTCTCCTTCATGGACAGTTTTTCATTAAAAGGTTTTTGTAGTTTAAAAAAAAAAAAAAATTACATCTGAATGCTCTTACGTCAGCAAAATCCCCAGAAAATCATAACTATAATGAAAACAAGTCCTCTCAGATATCCTCTAAAAACACATGAAATTCTTCATTTATCTTTAAAAAGAAATACTGTGAAAGTAAGTCCTATTCTCACCCACATTTGTCAATGACATTTCTGTCTTAACTCACACAGACATAGACAACAACAAAATCATACTTGCTTACACGTTATTTTTCTAGACAGTCATTCATGGGGGCAAAAAAAAAGTATTTTTTAGCCATGCAATATATTTCTCCTAAATTAAGAATTGAAACACCAATGCAAATATTTTGTTAATGACTTTTGATCTGTTTAACATTATTTCTCTTTGATGCCATTGTCCAGAAATTTTAATACTTTGCCTTGGGAAAATAACTTTAGAGCAAGAAAAACTTGTGGCACCTTGGAGAACATCACTATGCCCCAAATTTTTCTCTGGGTTAGGTTTTTTCTGGGTTTTTTGTGGGTTTTTTTAGTGAAATAAGGAGCTGCAGAATATAACTTCCCCTTTCCCTGGTCCTGGAAATTAACAATATTAGAAGACAATAAGTCATATTTTCCCCTCATATCCATGTCAGATTTTTATCATATGCTGATCTGAGAGAATAAATCATTTTATTGTTTTCATGCATAAGTTTGCCTCATTATATCTTCTTGTTAGTAGAACAATTTGCTAGTAGTAACAATGAGACAAGGTTAATCATCAGTTAAAGAAATACACTTAAAATGTTTAACCTATGCTGGTTATGCAAGATTTACTCAGTGACTCTACTGTTGATAATTATTTATTATTAAGTTAGGCTTTTAAAAATATTTTAAATGCAAATACTCTTCATAATCACTCATACTCTTCAGTGTTTATACTGCTCTTGTATACTTAGCCATTCTATTTAAAAAAAAAAGAAAATATAGAGTTTCTTTTTAGCTTTGCTCTTCAGCTTTCATAACCTGGAAGAATGGAGCAGTGTTTGAGTTCCTGACATTGGCAAAAGAGTTCACCTTTGCCTTTGAATGCTGGAGTTAGAAAATACTTGTTTTGCTTCTGCACTCTTTATAAATTGAGAGAACAGCACTGAGTTTTAAAAATACTCATTCTACAGCCTTGTGCTGCTATGTGCTATGTTACTATTCACTGCCAAGGAAGCAAGCTGCTTAAATAAGTTTATTATAGAAATGTATTCAAACCTGATTAAAGGAGTTGAACACCAGGCATTCAAAGAATTATGTTCAGCCTTGAAAAGTAAAATAGAATAATAAATAAACAATAAAACCATCTTTTTGATGACATAATTTATCAATGGTGAGAGCATGAAGATTTAGTTTTAAGAATAAAGACACAAGCTTGTCCTTCTAAGTATTGATCTTTCCAACTAGTTCTTAGAAAAAACATTAATGTTGATGCGACAATAATCGTACATTGTAGGACACTTTTCTACCTGTGACACACTGAGTAAACCAGTCCTTGCCCCAAATTGCTCTATTATCTATTACAAAATATATATAATGTTTCACTAATAGGAACCAGAGGCAGATGGATGAATATAACAAGGCCACTCGCCATACTGAGTTCAAAGATCTTAAAAAATTACTTTAAATACAAAAGCCAGAGGCTTTAAAATATATTCATATATGCAAAAATAATTTGTTTTCTAAGCAGATAAAAGGAAACAGAATTGATACTAGAATTACTTATTTACAAATCAATATCCCTCTCCTTGCTCACTGTGCCCTTCACTCAACTTGCTGCTAGCTGCAAACTCTGCCACACCTCTGAGCTCCTAGCAAATTTGATTTTCCGTCACAGAAGGGCACATCTCAGTGCAGCATCCCTGCAGGGGCTCAGCAGGCTTGTTTCTCTTCCCATCCACGGGCTGCAAAAGCCTCTCCTCACCAAATGTACCCAAATATGTCCTGGGGAAAAGCCCTAGCAGAGGAACCCCACACACCCCAGGTGTTCACTGCACTCACTTCGCATTGGGAGGAAACAACCCAGACTTTATCGAAACTCCCCCTAACAGCTGATGAGGAGGGAAATTGTAAATAAGTACTTGTAAACTGCCTAAAAGACTCCCATGGAAAGATTTAGTGAAGCAGTAAATGACAGCAACTCCTCCTTACCCCTGCCGGCATGAATATCCACTCTGTTTACAACACAGAGTTAAGTTCTAGTTTAATGTGTTGTTTCCTTCCCATAAAGGCTTTCTGCCCTTTAGTTGAATCAATCTTCCTGAAGATGGAAAAATTCATAGTCCATATTTAAGATAAGATTGAAACAGATAAGGCTGAACGTGCTCTTAAAGGGCAAAAAAATACCCGCAACAATCTGCAGAAGCTTACTTACTCAAGAGAAGCCTTATTCTGTGAGGAAGAGGGAAGATATTTCCTACAACTTTTTCCAAATGAAGTACATCTCCCAGTTCTGTGTCTCTTCTCATTGTTTCATGCATCTGTGCCTGTACCTTTCTTGCATCCCTTCACTTTCTTCATAGAGAAGGGAACTGCTGATTGCTTTGCCCTTTCTCTCAAAGCTAATGTTTGAGAGAGCTACAAGAGAAGCAAGGGTGTTGCATTATTTGGTCACATCTCATTATTTGGTCACAACAGGCACAAACAATGCCTGTTTAATACCATAAAAACCTGCATTAGTTTTACTTGGAGACAGTGACTCACTGACTCTTCCATTTGAAATTCTCAGAGAGAAGCACCGAATGCTTGAGAAACACAAAAGAAAAGAAAAACAGTCCAACCTCAGCAAAAACAGCAACAACAGTAATGAACCAACATTCACACTGCTTTTTGTGTCTGTGTTTCCCAACACATTTTGCAAATGGGGAAGCTGCTACAAAAAGTGAAATGAAGAGTTTTTACATATTGATTATAAAGACCAGTGGCAAAACTAGAATTACTACAGAAAGAGATACTCACGTTTCTCACTTTCAGATACATACACTCAAGTACTCTTTTCCACTGTTTATACATAAGGAACCATAGTGTTCTGCAATAGAGCAGATCCTCCAGACTCACTGCACTGTATCCATGGGGTCAACTCTTACCTCAGGGGTAGAGGGACTCTGTCTACACCCGAACTTTTACCTTTGGTGAAAGCCTCCTTGTCTCACTTTCCTTCTCTGCCGCAGATACCAGTGGGCAGCCTAACCACCCAAAGAGAAGTGCACTGCACCTCCACTGCATCTGCATTGCTTTCCAGAGCAGACCTGCTGAACAGCATCAAAAGGACGGCTCCACGTGCATGTATAGATATATATCTGCGTGTGTATGTGTGTGCGTCATTGTGTCTACAACAGAGCATAGAATGGATTTATATTTGTTTCTAATCTTTTGTGTGTTGAATGATCTATTTCTTGTAGTATTTTTTTTTCACGGGCACTTTATTCAAACGCTGCCCCTGCCTAAGGAACTAGATGATCTATAGGTCTAGGTGATCTATAAGTTCCCTTCCAACCCAAGCCATTCTGGGATACTATGATTATCTGGATGCACATATGTTCTGGAAGTAAAGTCACCAACTTCTTTCTTCTTGCCATTACTTGTGCCATTCCTTGGAAACACCCTGAGAAATGAAATGGAATAAAAAGAATTAATCGTGTCAATCAGCATCACAGAGAAACAAGATTATTGGAAGTTTCCATAGGGGATGGAGAGAGAGTAGTTTGTATCTGAACAACAGACATATAGTGATGACACTTTTAATTTTGCATAACTTACCCTGCAAAGACAGGCTCTTAGCTATCAAACACTTTGAAGCTGCACTAAGATAGAGCACTTGATGGAAACTTAAATGAAGATACAGAAATTTAACCCAAGGCCAAACTCAGAAGCAAGAGGTATCAATACTTATTACCCCATGATGTGTATACTGCGGCCTGTTTGCAGTGTATCTGGTGTGTGTCTGATAGAGTTTATATCTTAGAGAAAATGTCCAAACAGAGAACTGCATTTGTCACAGAAGACTGGTTGGAAGAGATGAACACTTCTCATATGCTTCTGGTATACCCTTAAAATCAAAGCTGCAGCACTGTCACAGCAAAGCAGTGTGAAAGGCTTGGTTCTTAGCCCATCAATTCTCTTAGGACTTAATTAACATTTTAAAAGAACAAAATAATTTCCCCTACTGAACCAATATAGCAACACATGTCAGATCACAACTTTAAAATTAAACTAAAGCAACAGACCACTACCAGTGGATTAGATGTGATGAAGTTGCACAACTGCAAAATTTTGGCATCATTCCTAGCAATGTGCTTCCATAGCTGTGCTATCAGTACTTAAAAGGCATTTAAAAAAAGACCTATAATTATCTGTGATCAGCACAGAGAAAATCCATTTAGAAACAAGCTGATCCAATTCTTCAGTGATGTCGACTAAATGACAGTCTTGTGGCATCTCTGCCAATCATGCATGAAATATTGTTGCAGAAATCTAAACTTCCAATAGGTTTCCAAAATTTTAAATAAAAAAACAGCAATCAAAAACAAAATCAAAACCACAAAACTCATAACAAAAAAAAACAAAAAACAAAACAAAAAAAGCAGCTTTATTTTTCACTCAGTTTGTAAAACACACTTTAGAGGTGAGAGGGTATTTTTCTTCTCTTCAGAGGTAACATCTCCCTGTGTTAAGATATGTACAAGAGATTAATTACCTCACTCCAGTCAGGCTGTTCTGATGATATTCTGCAGCCAAACCACAACTGCCACAGAAACCTGGAAAGCTTGAATTTACCATGTTTCACTGCTAAGCCTTGAAACATGTGCTGGGCAGTCATATTGTTCTGCACCTCCATTTACTGTCAACACTTGGAGTTTGTGTGGAGGAAAAATTCCTGGTGACTGTAGACAACTGACTTTCAGTTAGAGACAAAGAGTGATACAACCAAACAATGGTATGAGGGTACTGAATGAGACCACATACTACCAGGAAGTTTGGGATGAAACACAGCATCTTACCACCCTGCATCATGGAGAAAATATATAATTAAAAGGACTCAGCTTTTTAATTACAAAAAAAATGTGTGGAGTGGAAACTGAAGGTACAGAAAACCATTGAAACTGTAAGTAGAGACAAAGGAAAAGGCTTCTAATTTCAAACATAATAAAATCCATTGAATATTCATTTGACTAGTGAAGGAAAACAGCATATTCAAAACCTAAAGAATAATGAAAAAAATTGTAAAGAAGACTTATTTGTGCTTCCTAGCCTTTTGTGCCAGCAAATTAGAATGAAATTAAGAACATCTTACAGGAAAACAATGAGGATATCTTGCACCTTCCCAAATTTCATCATAGAACTAATTTTTCTATCTTATAATTTCATTCTATTATTTTGTAAAGGCAAGAAAAAGCAACTAAAACAAAACAAAACAAAACAAAACAAAACAAAACAAAATAAAACAAAACAAAAAGCATGCTACAAAATCACCAGGTGTTTCACAAGGCATCTTTCCTTTTTTTCCCCAAAATTCTAATACCATTTTTATTAGACAGTCTAAAATTTTATCCCCTCTTGAGGAGATAATGGGAAAAATGCACAAATAGGCCTCTTCTTAGTTCCTAATGAAAAATATTGTATTATTGAAAATAACTTCAAAGGATAAAAATGGAAAGTTCTACTAAATGAATTATTTCACTACTGCCATCTTTGTCCATTCTATGCACTCTAGTGCTTCTTTCAGGCTGATTTTTATAAATCCAATTTTAAAATAAGCAGAAGTTAATGTTAAAATGATACTTACGTGCAGAAATTGCCAATTGGATTCTCTCAGAATGCAAATTTCTACTTTGTCTTTTGGGAAACTATTTTCTACTTGTAAAGTATGAACAGTTTATTTTTCAGAATTCCAGCTTAAATCTTTTACTGGAGTAATCTTTTAGTTTCCTAGTAGAACATAACAACCTAAATAGTTGCCTGTGACTTTTTTGACCCGTACAAGTCTAAGGAGTGTTGCCTTTATTACTTTTAAAATAATCCTTTAAAGAGTTTCCAATGTGATTTATTTAAAATGAATTCATCAGTTGGTTCAACTATGGTCCAGCTATACCAGGAAACACAATACACAAAATGAGAGGGAAAGAACAGCTTCACACTTTGTATCAACTTCCTTCATCTTTTTAATAGATTTTTTTCTCCTGCTGAAATGTTTGTTTTCTCAGGACTCTTCCCTCACCATTACCACTGCATTTTATTTTATTCTTCATAGCCTGGTTCAGCCCTTTATTATTTTATTGTTGTGTTAGATGGACAAAAGCTTTTTTTTGCAGTACAGAATTGATTGCTTCCCCACAGGAGTGTCAGAAATCAGCAGGGAGTTGAAAAAATAAACAACCGGAGCCAGTGTTTCTCCAGACAGAAATAGGAGGGAACAATATTTCCAACAATAATTACTCACATCCGTCTTGATGGAAACACTGTTGACATCAGAAACAGAATTTATTTGAAAAATAAAAATAGGAGAAGAGAACAATCTCTGTCAAGGAAGTTTTAGCAGCAACAGCCATGGAAGTTTTTGAATTCCTCTGTTTCATTCAGTCTGTTAAGGTCATGATGACTGTCTGTTTAGGCATCTGCTTTCCAGGAATCTTAGAGCATTGCTATTTACTGTCTTTTTGTTTTTGTTTTTTTTTTTTTAAAGTAGTTTATACAATTTGTGATCTTTTTATAGTCTTAATATTCAAAAACATTGATATTTTTCCCCAAGTCTTTATAATTCGATTAAATGCTTGATTTTTTGACTTTTCTTCATCACAAAGAAAGGGATATTCCAACAGGGAAAAGAAGAAAAAAAAGACCTTTTCAATGTGGAAGATAGTTAATTAACTCATAGCATGTGATCAACAACCCCAGTCTTATATACAACATTCAAAACATACACATTATTTAAGAAACAACTTTGCTTTATCAAACAGGCATGAGTTGTTTAGGAGTTAGTGAACCTAAACACCAAGTACTGCAGAGGCTCTGCTCAGGAACACGATGCTGACCTTTGTATCACTGACCATTGGAATTCACTCCCAACACGGGCTGGACGGGTGGGCGCCTTGGGAAGGCAGTTTCAGGAGAAGATAACTGAACAGCCAAACAGAAATGGCAAGCCCGGGAGGGCAAGGAAAAGGAAAATCTGCTTGATATCACATGAGTACTGACAAAAACAGAACTCGGCTTTCCACCTCCTTTTTTAGACAACTAACTGTCCTTTTGAGGAATTAAATGAGCAAATTGAATCAAATTGAATTACATCTTACAGAATTAAATTAGTTATAGGGGTTGGATTAATTCTGTGATCCACTAACTCCAGTTCTGTTTTACTAGATTCTCTTTTGGCTCATTTATTCTCTCTTTTTTTCTTTATTATACATTTCTTCCTTTATTCATTTAACCTCACCTGTAGAATCACTTTTTAACTACTACACATATACAGACCCATCTGCATGCAGAACAATCCAAGGCAATTTCTCTTTGTAAATTTTTCCTTTTTTTCTTTTGTAATTTAGTTGCACTGAACTGAGCTACTGAGAAAAGAACAAAAGTACTATTTCAATTCAACAGAGTTCAAAATTTTTTACTAAAATAAAATACAATTGCAGTTTATATCTTAAATTTGATGAAAATACAATCCATGCAAAAACTTCCCCCAAACTAGGACATTAATCATTTATTGCTATAATAGCAGAGAAGAGGAGAAATTAAGGAATCTCTCACTATACAAGCCATTTCAAGTAGATTGAAAAAAGCCACAGAGAACCAGACATGCACCTCCAGTAAGTGGAGTTTGGATGACTTAAGAGAATCTCCTTGCACATTCTGTGTGGGAAACAGTTACTGAGCTGAAAGCCCAGATTATATCATACATGTACCGCAAAATGTAAGAAGAAAACACAAAACTGTGGATAAAGGAGTTAGAATCCTTGCAGAAGTTGCACGATACATAAAAAAGTAACTAATTTTTGAGTTTGCAAATTGTGCTGTTAGAAAATGTGTAAAGATTATCTGGGATATACAACTCCCACTTCTTGCTTTAAACATTACATCTTACTGTTCCTTTCAAGTCCAATAATACTTTAATTTATTCTGGCTTTTTTTTTTTTTTTTTCTGCTAAGGATTTCTACCTTAACCTAAGATTTGCTTTTCTAAGTTCTCAAAAATAATAGATTATTTGTCTTTTTTACCTTACGAAAGATGACCATAAAATCATCTTGTGATGTAATCATTTCAGCATCTCCGTCCCATTCCGAAATTTCATACCTCATTGGAGTTACACTACATGAAATATGTCTCCTATGAAAGTCAGTCAGAGTTCACTGATTTAGCCCTTTGGAGAGCAAATCTGATTAACAGACAATCTGGATGTACATTATAAACATGACAGCAAGGAGTAAAACCAAGAAAAATTAAACTAAACATTTTGTTACACATTTCTCACCTAAGAAAATCGTGGTTTATTCTTATAGAAATAAATAGCATGTAACTATTAAAGTACAGATCTCATTTATCTTAATACTTGTTGATACTGAAAAAACTATCCTAGAGTCAATCAAATCAGCACTGGTATTTTTTCAAAAATTTTTTCAAAGCAAGGCTTTGCCATTTGTGTAAAACTTACACTGTAAATCCGTGACTTATTTTATTCTTCAACTTTTCCATTGTTTAGTGTGCATTAAGCCTTACAACCTACTTGTGATTAAATGTGATAAACAAAACAAAAATACATTTCCTCATTTCTAATAGTATACTGCGCGTCTGCACCCGAGCTATTAGCTATTAGCGGTTATGCTGATTATGCCGATTAGTTCTGCATCTACGCTCTTAAGTGGGGAGCAGTCAATGAAGTTATTCCCAACTCAACACTCTTCTGCCCTGCTGTGCCTTCCAGCCCCAAACTAGACACACACACAGTGTTTTCTCGGGGCACCACCATAAGTGAGGTTGCAGGGCCAACAGGAATTGCACATTTGCCCAGTAGGTTTCCCAGAATCTCCCCAGGCCCTGCTTATGAACCTTTGCTTGCAGTAGTGGTGGCTCCATGTGTTAGTTATTTGTAATACTAATATATAATATCACTGCTGTAATAAAATATCCACCACCACATTCAGACCTACTGCAGATCAAATTTTAGAAATTAGATATTTCTTGGGAACACCTGCACAAATGAGAAAAAGATAAATCAAACAGTTCTACTAAGAAAAATTAAATAGTTCTGCTAAGAAAAACAGAACCCCAGGCACTAAAGTCTAACTGCTTTTATTACATCTAGAAGATAAGGATAAATTATTTCTTCATTTACTTTTTTTTGCCATGAAATTGCAAGGCAGTTCCTAATATTTCTTAGACTTTCACCTCCTGGCTTTAAAAAAAAAAAAAAAACAGTGAAAATTTCAAAAATTATGTACTTAGTTGAGGTAAAAAAAACAGGATATAACCTTTAGAGAGGGGTGAAAAATTTGAAGAGATTTTCCATGCTCCTCATTGAAAAGACTACACTAATGGTCATATCTGACATATAAAAGCTTGTAACCGCTGTTACGAAACATTTTTATAAGACTATGAAGCTAGTATAACAAAGTATAATATTAATTTACTTGTCCTTTCTCTAATTCTGTGATAAACCTGTGATCAGTGGGGACAGGGAATCTTGAAATAATTAAATATAATTTTTAATGTGTTAGAATATTTTAGCAAAAATACAATTAATCTATTACTTTTCATACATTTAGCCCTTTTTGAAGGAAAATAAAATGTCCATATTCTATGATGAATTGAATGGAACTCACTTGCTTTGCTTTGTCTTGCATATGGTAAGATTAGCAAGACTTGATGAAAATTCCAGAAAGAAAATGCTTTGCAGTTTCTATTTGTACAGGACAGCAGATAAACATCTTCAAACTCCATCAAATGAACTATAATTCATCATTTGAATTGAAGAATAATTCATCATTTCTCATGAGCCCACTAGAAAGCGATAGATCATAATAAAGAACACAATTTTTTTTGCACAATTGTTTCACATCACACACAATGTGGTCACCTGCAAGAGAAATTTCATTAGAACTTTCTGTCAGTTATGTTCTGTCATACAGGAGATACAGGCTTCTTTCTTAACATTGCTGTCTCTGGAGCAGTAACAGGAGGCACTGGCATGTGATTTGAGCATCAAAACAAGAGAGCACAGCACTCCTTCCACTTTATTACAGACCTCAGTCCATAAGTAAAACCGTGATCTTCTCTAACTCTGGTATTTAATTAACCTGCAAAAGTACTGAGTGCTTTGTAGAAGTAAGAATGAGTCAGAAATAATATCTGTGGTTTCAAGAAGGATAGGGAACATGATTGGGAAACCATAACTGATATGATTGACATGTAACACTTATATACTTACCCAACCAAACACACCCAAATGCTTTTCCTTTATGCGTATTATGAGCAAGCAGGAATATCTGCTTTTTTGATTAGCCAATAAAACTGAATTAACACTCAATAAGAATGAATATGTTGTTTAAAACAGTCACTGATAGTATTTTGTATTACTGCAAAGATCAAAGATTGTCAGTGATCCAGTGTTGCACTTGACAATAACTATACCTGTTTTCTTATCAGCCTTCTCCTAACCTACTTTAGTGGTTAGTAAAAAACTGCATGTTTATAAAACCATGCTGACCATAACTGCTTTCACAATTATTGGTTAGAGTAGCCATAATTTGTTAACATAAACCCATTAATTACAGATGGCAAATAGTCCAGATCTGGATGTCCTGAATGGATTTTTTTTCAATTTTCAGATAAGCATTGGCCATGGACAGAATGTTAGTAGCCAGATGGGCAAAGAACACCTAGGAATGTGTAACTGTAGTAGTTTTGTACAGAATCTATCATAATGCTTAAAAGAAATCACCAATGAAATACTCTATTGCACTTTGAAGAAATAGGCAAACCTAGGAATCACAGCTGCAATATTTTACATGCAGGTCCATCTTTGCCCTCTATTAAAATTCCCTTTGAGTAGATATTATTTTTCACATAGCACATCAAAAGATAATGTCTTGCCAAATGTTTCTTAGAGATTGCTATAGAACTTTGGGTTTCGTTCTGTATTAGACTTATCAGACTCCTTGCAGGGTGTGATTCATTGTCACCCATCTCCACTGTGTCCTCTTTAAATCAGGCCTTTGTACTACAATATTCACTTGCAACCTTGAGAACCGTGTATCCGACAGGAGAGGTTTACCCCTTCAACCTACTGGAATTCCATCTTAAGCTTACAGAACAGAAGTATATTTTTCAGTGGGGTCTTCATCCTGCATGCTGTTGCATACCAGAAAGCTTCAAAGAGATTTTGCTAAGAATACTAATCACCTGGCACAAGATCCTAAGAACTCTCAGTAAGGGTGATTAAGAAAGCAAATAGGTGAAAAGACGTTCAGAAATTATATATAAGATTGTTTTTTCCTAATTTAAATCATCTTAAAATGCTTCTATTCAGCCTCCAATGCATAAAGAAGTTTAATTTGGCAGAACTTCTACTTGGAAGAACACAGTGTCCTGAAGCAGGTTTTCTTACGGAGAGCCTTGCTTTTAGCTTTCAGCATGCACAGTACACACCAGCCCTATACCAACAAGCTAAATCCAGAGAATGTATATAAACAGAAAGGCAAAGGCTGAGCATTTCCCATTGGTAAATGAGTCTGAGTTTAAATTAATGTAAACTGGGTACTCTACAGGGAATCTAACTGTCATGAAAATTACAGTAACTTATAATATCCTCTGATTTGACTTTGTTCTTTCTATTTTGTAAACCAAAATCCTCAGATTTCTTCCTGTGATTTACTCCATGAACGGCATTTTGATTTGATTTTGCACATAGGGATACAGCTCTTATTGCAGGTATTATAGACAGCTAAACTTCTTTTATATTTGTGCCTAGAAGTCCCAGAACTGAATTGGAAAGCATTAGCTCTGATATAAAGATGAATTTTCTTATGGACAGTTATAAATAATAAAAAACAGAACAACGTTTTCAGCTTTGTCTAATAAATTCAGTGATAAATGAAGCGCCTTGCAAAACTTTTCTGGCATTGTGAAAAGCATCTTGTGATACAATAGAGATAATTGCAAACTCCATTAGAAGGAATGAACTCAATCCTGCATTAGAAATCAAACACCCTTGTTTGCCAGTATGTTGTTTTCATAAACTAATATGAAAACTGTGCTCTTCTTCAGTAATGATCCAAAATGGTTTAATTATTCTCTTTAAAGCGATTGTGTTTTGGACCATCAGAGCAGATTATCATATGTATTTTAACAAACTTTTGATGTTTAAAGCCACACTAAGAATGAGCTATATCCAAGTACAGAAAAAAACCAATATTTTATTTATAATCTTAGTTTAGTGTTTGAACTACAAATTCTGGTTCTAGAATTGCTTAAAAGATCATGGGTTTTATAGGCTTTCACAAGTAAATTAATTTTTTGGTTGGTTTTTTTTTTTACTTTTTTTTCCATTTTTTTCACAGAATGGTGCTTTCGGTAAATACAGAGCAAATCATTACATGGAGAAAAAAAAGGTTTACTTGTTTGTTTTTCTCACTTGCAAAGTTACTGTTATTATTCCATTCTCTGTTGAATAATTTCAAAAAGGGCATGAGAAAACAAAAGAAAAAAGAGAAAGTGACAAAATAGACCGAATCTCACCACTAGAATTCACCATAAAAATTCCCAAAGTGTAACAGAATTCTTACAAAATTTCCTAGATCAGTTCTTTTAGGGAATCAAGATCTCCTATGAAAAATATGGCAAATGGGAGTCAGGGTAGGTTGGGCAGGAAAACGGGAACGAAGAGGGTAAATAACTGCAGCAAAAACAGGTTCTGAGGAATACACATAATTTTGTCTGCTTTAGATCACAATAGAATTTTTAATAAATAAATTTCTTTTTCTTTGTAAAGACACTTTTGAAACAGTAGATTTAGCCCAGTCATTTGTGTCATTTGTTTTATAAACCATCTTTTGTTGTCCCCCCACCCCACCCTTTAATGTCATAAATGTTTTAGATTTGAGTCTCTTGAACATTGTCTTTCGAGTTCATTCGGATCAATAACGGTTCATGCACTGAACTGTGTATTGAATTTATTGTGTTAACTGTTGTTGTGTGGTTGAAAGGAGATTTATAAGAGTTATAGTGATTTAGGTGCTCATGCTCTATTGCTGGCATGGGCAAATGACTCTCTATGGGTGTGTCACCTGTAAGCTCATCATCCACATTAATGATCTCTACAGTCCGTGTTGGAGCATGATGGTTCTGCCGGTGATGCTGTTTCCTCATTTTGTAGAAAATTACCAGCATCACAGCAGCCATGAGAGTGATAGCCACAAAACAACCAATTATGATTTTGGTAGTCTTCATAACCTCATCTATTCCTGGGATCCCGTTGTTTGCGTCCGTCACAGGAATGGTGAACGTTTTTTCTGTTGATCTTGTGCTCTGTGGAGTGAGTGAGGTTGTCATGTTAATGGTTTCCCAGTTGGTAACTGGTGTGGGCCCAACCTGCTCTGTGGTCTGTGCCTCATCCTGAGAAGGTTCCACAGTCTCTACCGTGACAGTTGAAAAGTACGTGTAACCAGGGTTATCCAGGGCAGTCACATTCAGCGTGGCAGAAGCCGTGGTATTCCCAACAGAGTTACTCACCATGCACGTGTACAAACCCGTGTCTTGCACAGTTACCTTTGTAAAATTTAATGTGCCATCACTGAGCACAGCAATCCGAACTCTGTATGCCCCATGCGTCATTACAGATCCGTTTGGAGTAATCCAAGATACAGAGGTCAGGGAGGTTGATGCCCGGCATTTCATCTCTGCAGCCATGCCTTCTGTGACGTTGAGGTCTGCTGGCGGCTCCACTATGACTGGAGCATAACATGTGAAGTAATTCAGGTCCAGCTCACCAATGTACCTTCCTTTTAAACTGGGAGGCGTGTGGCAACGGGCACAGCATGCAGTATTGGAGGGTGCCTTGTCTTTAATCCACCAGCTGAGCCAAAGGATATCACAGTTGCAATTCCAAGGATTGTGATGCAAGTGGATCCTTTCCAGGCGGAGCGGTGTGAACAGGTCGTGAGGCAGTAGTGTTAGATTGTTGTGTGCCAGGTTGATCTCTACAAGTGACTGAAGGTTATCAAAAGCATTCCTTTCTATCACTTGAATCTGGGACTGTATCATCCACAGTTTCTGAAGATGCATTAACCCTTGGAAAGAACCTGGCCGGATGGCAGTCAGGTGATTCCCAGAAAGATCTAATTCATCCAGTTTTACAAGCGGAGTAAGGTTAGGAATCTCTCGAAGATTGCACATGGCAAGATTCAAATACCTCAAGTTGGACAGACCTTCAAAGGCACCTTCTGAGATGTATGAAAGCCTCTTCAATTCCCCCAAATCCAACCTCCGGAGAGAAGGGATTCTGTTAAAAGCATAAGAAGGGATGCTCTCAATGGGGTTGTTTCTCAACCACAGTTCCTTCAGTTTTGACAGGTATACAAAAGCCCCATTTGGGATAGTGGTCAGACGATTGTCAAAGAGTTCCAAAGTGTTGAGATTGGCCAGACCATTGAAAGCCCCTATTTCAATTGTTCTGATGTGATTCCTGCTGAGCTGCAGGATTTCTAGGTGCCTCAAATGCTTGAAGCTATTAACTTTAATGATTTGGATCTGGTTCTCATGGAGATTGAGTAGCCGGGTGTTGGTGGAGATGCCGTCTGGCACGTCTCTCAGATTTTTCCGTACACAAATCACTTTACTGAACTGGTTGCTGCAGGAGCAGACAGAAGGGCAAGTTTGAGCCCTCACTAGACCAGCCACCACAAGAAGCTGAAGAGCCAACAGCACCACAAGCAGGGGGTCAAATAGGGCCCTGTTAAACCTAGGACCTATCATTATCTGCTGTGGATGTAAGGTCATCTTGTTCAACATTCATAATTTATTTGGTGTTGGTCCTTCTGGAGTTTGAATAGTCTGAAAGAAAGGAAGAAAGGAGAAGGAGAACATTAAATTAATCTCAAACAATTAGGTGTATTTTTTAAACAAAGGCTTCTCATGTCCTTTCAGTCAACTCTACCAATTTCTTGAGATTTGATAGTGAGAATAGCTATAGAAGTTCTAATATTTTTTTTCTGTACAGTTATGTATATCAGCTGCAACTGGCAATGAGATAAGAAATAGCCAGACATTAGATCTTCCTGCACATTCCAGTGTATAACGCACATAGGTGGATGGCAGATAAATTCAACCCCAGTGAATACCCAAAAGAAACATTGTAACTCAGGGGAGAGGAGGAAGAAATGACACAAATGTCTCAAAACACAAAAGTTAGTAACATAATAACCTACTAAAATAGGACTTATCAGAGTAGTCAAGGTGTTAACCATTTTTACACATTGCAAGACAAGACAACAGATAATATGAAAAGCGAGTGGAGACTCCTGTCTGGTGTGGGTAAAAATCTTTGTTATACAAACAGGATTCCTGAATGAGAGTTTAACTAGAAGTCTCTAATACTGAATGTCATGCAGATGACAGTGTGAGATCTTGCCTATAAGAATTAAAAAAATAAAAAAAAAGAAAAGAAGCATGCAGAGCATCATCCAATTTAATGATATTTCCTCTTCAATTCTTTTGTTTGGCACCAGCAGCAGAGAAACACTCATTAGCAAATGTGTACTGAACACAGAAATAAGAATAGCCATTTAAATGCTGAAAAATATCCCTGTAGCTTCAGGGCTGGCAGTACCTTGAAAACACTCTCCAAAAATTCTTACTGCAAGAGGAAAAAAGGCCTTTACATTAGAAATTATCATTACCATTTTAAGAACTTCAGTACTGATTCATTTGTGGCAGTTTTTATAGTCCTCAGCCTTTTCAATCTGCTGCTCAGTTCAAGACTCCTCTGTTGCTGAGATTAATGAAATTTCTTATAAATCAGCCAAAAGTAAAATCTTAGAATTACAGCAAGCTTAAAGGATATTTATAACCTAAAGCACCCAGATAGATAGTACATATATATTCAGTAAAACAAAATACCATAAGGCAATGGTTTTCCACTCCGGGCTCCAAATTGATTCATTTTGTGTAAAAAAAGAGGTCTTTCTTAAAGAAATCCAAAACAAAAAAAACCCAAAAAACCCCTAGGAAAATAGATTAAATTTCATCTTGCAGCAATTCATTTAATTAAAGACTTTTTTTCCTAATTATATATTCAGACAATGTGTTTTTGAGAATTCATTTCTGCATTTTTAAAAAACCTGCTATAAGGGTTCAGAGCTAGCAAGTGTTCTCATCTCACTTTTAATAATTTACTGCAGAGAAAGCCAATATAATGGTTAAAAACTGTGAAGGGAACTAGAAAGTCTGGGCTGTATCTGTATGTTTGATCTCCCTGTATGTGCTATTTATAAAACATCATTCTTGTTATGAAAGATTCATGAAACTAATGTGTTTTGCAACCTTGAGTAAGTCACTCAACTTCTCTCTCTGCAGCTTATGCTTCTGTCCCATGGCCCTGGAGAACCCTGTGGCTGCAGTGTTAGATGTTACTGCTCCCACCCCTCCATCCCTTCCCTCTGCCAAAAACTGTACTCCTGAACATCGTCTTCATGGATTTAGGATAATGTACTAGACTAGGTGAGGGGTGGCTTCCCTCCACACCTTCCTTTTTACAGCAGGCTCACAAGGTCACTTATCTCTTCAGAGGTGCTGAATAGAATGTAGGGAGGAACACTCTAATCACTAAAATTCAAGTTTGCTTGCATCAAAAATCCAACTGTAGTAAAACTATCTACAAAAAGAGGGTGAAATGGCCAAAGTTCCCATCTTTCTTATACAGTTATGAAGAAAAATCTGCCATTGTGGTCAAAAGAATTATATTAGAACTTAATGTCAATTTTAGGGTCCTTAGTTAAGATCCGTGACCCATGAATTTTGCTGTTGAGTAGTAATTAACCATCATCTGTGATAGTTAATGTGATTTTATTAGCATTTTTGTCACCTTTTTATTTTTTTTTTTTTTTGCTCAGTAATTTGTTTTTCCTTTCTCATTTTAAAAATTCTTCTAAAACTCATCCCCTAAGGACTTGGACTGAATAATGAATTCCATTAACAAGTAATAGACAGAGAAACACATTAAACCAATTATTTTACCACTGCACTGGTGCAATATTTCTATCTTCACTGGAACTGGGATGAGAACTCAGCCTGCAATGTCTGCCTTCAGAGCTGCCACTTATGCTTGTACAAGGCTAGTGAGGCACAGGCAGCACTTGGGGCTTGCAGAGGTACAGGAATCTTCTTCTCAGACCCATTCACTACTAAAGGCCAGCTTTGTAGGGTGTCATACTGTTTCTCTACCTCTCTTTCTGTGACTTTCTTCTCTCAGTCCTGTATCCTGGATACCCTGAAAGACCAGGAAAATGATGGCATTTGTAGAACAAAAATGTACAGAGAGATAAGAAAGGTCACGGGAGAGTAAGCACCCTCAACATCACACAGTGTGTGCACCAAGTCCTTTCAGCTGCTCTTTTCTAGCCTCCATAAAGCAGATCCCGAGCCATGCTGCAGGCACTCCAAGGCACTTTCCTCCTGTTCCAAATACTTGAACCTGATGGTATCTCCCACCATTTCCTTTACCTAGTTCTACAACCAGCAAATCTTCCCTTTTTCATCACTAAATATACATTCCATGGAGAAAAAAATATCATTTTACTTGAATACTGTACATCGTTACAACAAATAAATTATCGAGTTATGAGACTGATCAGCAAATATTGTCTGACCCAAACCAAAATGTTTCCATGTCTCAGCTGCAAAAAGATTTTTGAAAGAAACGCTTTTATCTTCTTAAAATAAATTCCCTATACCCTTCCTATTTTAGGTTATTGACTGAAACAATGAATCATTCACATAGAACAGCTTTTTCCTTGTGCTGAAGGCCAAAACTGCCTGTGGCTTTTGCATTTACTGTTCTCCCTAGTCCTGTGTTCGGGATGTCTCAATCAAACATATCCCTCAGTACAACGATCTATCAAAGACTCCGGGGAAATCTGACACTGTCAGGTTTCTGTAAAATTCAAATCTGTGCATACTTCAAATACAAATTTGGTTACTGACTAATTGATAGCTTCTCTGAGTCTATAAGTTTGAAGACAGGATCACCATTTTGTGATATGTGAATACAAAGTCCTAGATACGTTTTCACATGTATTGGTATGTCTGATCTTTCTGTGTCTAAGCCAGATATCTTGCTTAATATATAAGTACAGAATATCTTTATTGCCATCCCTCTGCAACATTTTCCAGGAGGCAGTGAGAGCAAACCTTAGCTTCTGTAGCCACCATTTGATTTAACTTTGGATTTATTTATATTACACAACTTTTTTCCCTCTTCTTTGGCAATACAGGAAGAAATATGCTGTTTTTAGGACAAGACCACACTAACTGGACTTGACGCTGCTAAAGTGCAGGGGAGCTGATAATCCAAAAAAGTGACCATGACCAGCAGAAAATATACTAGGCAATAACTTGCTAGTCCTCACTTCCAAAGAGTGAGCTTTGGATGAGGCTGACATATGGCAGTAAGATTCCTAGTGGCAGGAAGAATGTAGTAAAAAGGTACTTTCTATTACACTGGTGATTTTCCAGAACTCAGAGCTTAAATATTCAGGAAGTCTTAGTGTAGGTATTTCATATCAGGGTAATTTTAAATCATAAATACCTTGGAAATATCCTGGAAAAAAAAATTAACCAGCACAAAATCACAGTGTAAAATTAATTTAAAGCCTTGAAGAGTGTTATGGAAATATTTTAATGGGCTTTACATAAAGATCCATCTGGAGATCTGTACTAGAGTAATTTGCTATTCAATATCTATCTATTTAGAGACATATGAAGGTTTAGCTTTACAAACCCACACATGGAACACAGACCATCAACCAGATTCTTTAGTCTTTATTGACACCTCTTTGTCTTCTAAGGAATTTTTTTTTTTCATTTTTCTAGTACCAAAATAGCAACTCTATGGTCAATTCAATAACACTAGTGCCCTCTGCTGTATAGACTAAAAATTTAGTTTAAAATGCCAAGAATTTCTTTACTGCACAGTCAGTTCCCCAGACACAGTACAATTATCAAATGTGTTTCCAAACACGACCTTAAGACTGTCTGTGGCACAGCTTTAATTACCAAAGCATGTATCATCTGTTATTTTAGCACAGTAATGTATATTCTCCTTATGGCCATAGACACATTCCCAGATATATATGGAGAGTTGTTTGTTTTGTTTTCTATTTGCATAGAAATAAAAAAATCTTTCTTTTGAAATTGACATTTGATATGCATGTTCTCCTCTCTGTAGCTTATCTGACTCTTTGTTACTCTCAATGTACTACACATTTTCCTCTGAGCGAAAAGCATTGCCCTCTTAAGATCCAGTGCAGAAGATGAAGCAAGGAATGACAGAGCTAATCTACCTCTGCAGCTATGCAGAGTGCAGCTTTCCTTAGGGACAGCTTGAAGGATGCTGTAGTTACGCTATTGAAATGTAACTTTGCCAAACGTGCATGCACAGATGCCTGCCTTATGGGCATTGTAACAGTACCCCCAATTCATTTCTTTTTTCTTTTTTCTTTTTTTTGGTAGTTAGGTCTTGGGCCTGATGTGCTTTGTTCTCCCTTTGCTATACTATGAGGAGAAAGTGACTATGCTCACTCTGATTGCTGAAGGATTTTCCTGTAATGGGGGGCTTTGATTACAAAGGAGAACTTCCACACCATTTCCAAAGATCTGCCTAATGAGATATGACAGGTGGTGAAGATATTTCCCCAAGCTCCAGTGACCCTTAGCTGGATCACTAGCAGTTTAGTTGCTGTTGGCAACTCATACCTTGCTTTCTGTCTTGTCTCTGGATCTATGAATAACTGTCTCAGCAGCAGAGCTGTGCAGTGCAAAGGCCATGCCTTCATCCCAATATATGGTTTAAGGTACAGTATGATCTAGCACACTTTGGTTCGTGCTGTATGGTTGCCATGAGAAAAATTGAGATGTGGTGTTATATGTATTGCATTGAAAATATAGACAGAATTCATCAAGTATAGGGTGTTTAAACCATCACAGTAAAATGAAATCATCACAAATGCACCACAAATAAGTCTCAGCTGAAAAATACATAAATCACCAAAACCCTCCCTCAGCCTTGTCCCAGAAAATTTCAGGATGAGAAGCATTCAAATCACTTTTTGTAATTTTTTCAAGTTGACAAATACATGGATGCATTCAGAAAATGCATCTTTGCTTCACTCTATATAGCACAGTTATGTATGCTGCGCCTCACACCTTTGTAAAGAGGTTTTTTGAGAGAAAAACCCTTTGCAATGATATCTGCAGTTTTTCAGAAAACAAGCCACTCTACAGTTGCAAATTAAATAGCAGATTTCCGAACATGTGAAGAGGAGCTAGGTGCGTCAAGCAGCTAATTATGCTGGGAAGTCTCTTCCGGTAGCATCAGCACCAGAGAATTGAAAATAGTTTCTGTACGGAACAGAGCTTGGAGTACAGCAATAAAAATAGGTCCAAATCCCAGGATGACCTTATGCAGAAGTGACTCTTTTGACTCTCTTTTCAGGAACTCTCAATGCTCCAAGGGCCTGAGACTGATCCCCTTTTGGCAGCAATGCCAGCAGAAGCAGCCAAGGGAATTTCAAGCACACAATATGCTTTAGCTCCACAAAGTACTGAAGCACATGAGGGTTAACCTCTGTCCCAGAACAGAGACTGAACTGTGGGCAGGGAGTTCCACTGGGGTCAGAAATCCTCTACCAACATCTGCTCTGCAAACGCTCCAGCAGCCTCACATGTGTGTCCCCATATGGCTGTGCAGGGTTGGGCCGATGGAACCACACTGCCAGGGATTCACTCACCATACCCTCCTGCTCACCTCACCTCCCTCCTTTTCTCTCCTGAAATACCTTTCCACCTGGCTGAACCCTCGAGGACTAGAGCTTTCAGTTCAAGAGCAGTGCAGTGCACACAGTTTGCATGCTTTTCCCTGCCCCTACACGGTACAATGACGCCGCTCCCTTTCTCTATGGGATGCTCTCATCACTAACAAAGGAACACATGCTGTGTTCTTAACAGAGCACTACGTTGCATCACCATGCAAAATCAGTGAAATGGTTTACAGTAGGTCTCATATCTTCCTCTTCCTAATCTTATTTTTTATTTCCTCATGGACTGACTCCTGTCTGAGCTGTTTGGGTTTTTTAAAACAGATTGGTTTACAACAAAACCCCATGACTGCGACTGTAGAACCGTGTAACTTTATCTACATTCTTAAAAATCAGTTTTCCCTTTTCACTGCTATAGGACTTTAAAAGCCTCAACCACAGTTAAGGGAGCCATTACAATAATGTCTAAAAACCTGGAAGGTTTCAAAGCCCACTCACAATGAAAATTATTATTGTCCCCTTTGCATGTTTCACTGTTTTGCTCTGGGACATAGTCCTGTGTCCGCTCAAAGCATTAAAGTGTAGGAGGCAGAGTGGATATTGCTGCACCCCAGATACTTCCCAGTTCTCTCCTGTAAGTCTTTTAGGACTCAGTTGAATCACTAAGACACTGATCTGAAAGACCTAAATGTAATTGGACATATTCAATCCTCCTGAATCACCATTGATTTCAGGGGAGTTCAATCAAGGATGAGTTTGACCCAGTCTGCCTTTTTCTTCTTTTCTTTCATTTTGTTATACAGAAAACAGCTTTATTTCACACACCTCATTTTCCAGCATGATTTCATGTTTCCTCTCTCATTTCTTCCTAATGTTTAAAATTTTCTCTTGAACATGAAATAAAAGTTTTAAAAATGAGAATTTGAGTGCACATTGGTCCAAGCAAAAATATTTGCATTTTAGCTAGAAATTAAGATATTTCATAGTGTTTGGATCTCAGTGAGTCTGGTATTTCTCTTTATTTACAAATATTATTTTACTCTTAACCATCATTTGTAATTTTTATCCTCAATAAAACTAATTTCACAGGAAAATCATAGAAAACATCAGATGATAGGTAATGAATATTTCTTTAGGACAAACTCAGCTTTCTCAAGAGGAATTATATGACTTTGTTGTTGTCCTCTCCCTGGATGTCACTCCAATGGTGACAAGGACAAAACAATGCTAACTTCTGAGTACAGACTGTTCACAGTGGTATGAATAGGAGCAAACTATGAACTATTCATGATGAACTAAAATTCTTTCATAAAAGCCCCCACAATACAGCTTTGTTCAAGTGCACCCAGAAACATTCTAGAATTTTAATTGGAATTAACTTTTAAGTGGGTTCATTCTATTACATTAAATCTTAGTGTGGACATTCTTATTTAGAATTTAATTTAAGCTAAATTGAATCAAGGCCACTGTAACTTCAATTAAGAGTGTCCATAAAAGGATGTAATGTAGTTTAGCTAGTCCCTTTTCAAAGTTAATTTGAATTCATTTTCTCAAGACCCCGTGTAGACATTAGGAACTTTTGTTCTGTATTGACTTGGGCTTGATTCAAACTAATTACATAAAGGTAAAAAGGTTTTTTACCTCATCACTGATCCCCCTGGGTTACTGAAGCTCCATTTTGCTTCACTAATTCAGTTGATAAAATATATTTTCTCTGACATTTTGTTGTTTGCTACATCTCATATCTCTTTCTGGACAGATATTTATGTAGGAGAAAAACACAGAACAATAGAAATTTTACAATAGCCTGATAATAAAATTCTCTTAATTACAGAAGTCTGTCATGGCATGTCATGTGCCAACCATGATATAAGGGGAAGTCATATAAGCATCTTCAAGATTTCTGTCTCTTATGGCAGAAATACCTTAGTGAGCAATAATTAAACTGCACTATTTCTATAACTATGTTTTCTTAATTCTTTTTGCATTTATTATCAAACTAAAATCACAGATCCATGTTAGGAAGGGATCTGAGAACCACAACAAAATTAGCATAAGAACAACCCTTAATAAAAAATTATATGCTGTTGTAAAACACTGGTCCAAAATAGTGCAGTTTTTAGTCCTGTCATACTGGGGTCATTTTCTAAAATACTATAATATTTTTTTTTTGTTTTAGCAGTTATTTAACAACATCTATTTAAACATAGTACAGTGATACTTTATTTCAAACAAACTAGTTTTGGTCTCGTAGAATATTATCAATTTTTAAACATGGAAACATTAAATTGTAAATTAACATGCTTTTCAAAAATGTACTGGAACATTTCAAACTGGTAGCCAAAATTCTGCACTTTATGTATATGTAAGATTAAAGTTGGTGCCTTTTCAAAAATTGAAAGGCAAGAACTAGCAAGGCTCATGGAATCCAAGATGTTAGCTCTGATTCCTTCCAGAGTTTTCTCACTACTCACAAACTATAAAAACAGATGTGGGAAATGTCAGGTCAGAACAGTCTAAGAATGCATATATGAATATAGCCACTATAATGAAGAGAAACAAACAAAAAAAGAGGTAATTAGAGTACATACCTGTACTTAAGAAAGTTTCGTCCTAATCTTAGAAAATTGGAATCTAACCCAAAACATAATTTCCCAAATTAAAATATTTGCATTTGTCTAATGTGCTAATGCTGAATAGTCTTGTCGCCCATACAGATCCTCCGAGCCTTGCTGAGCTCTTGATCTCAGTAGATAACATAAACTAGAAGACAAAAAATATTTTAATTTGATGAACATATAATGCAGTAGCAGTTTTCAATATCTCCCTACAGTTTGGCAACAGAGATGCTCTGGTAAAATCTGAAGTAATTTAAAAAGATTTTAAGATTCTTTTCATATTCACAAATCTGAGAATTGTCCACTTCAGTGGCATGAAAAGATTGAGTTTGTACCGTAACAAGTGCTGTTTTTCCAAATGCACTTTGCATTATGTAAAACAGAGGAGACTGAGAGATGAAAGGAAATTATATTAAAGCAGCCAGGAAGACCTGCATCAATGTTTTTGGGGTATGATTTAAAATAGATATCTGCCTTAATACTTCTATGTCATGGCGATGTGTCAAAAATGGTGTTTTCCTGTCTTCCTTTTTTAAGTGCTGAATTATTTGATGCTGAGCTGGAGAAGCACTTGGTAGGTATTTCATAACCTTGATAACTATAGGCTATATTTTTAGTATGTATTGTTTCAAAATATCTTCTGGGAAAAACATACCCAGCTAACAACACATTAAAGCACCAGAGTCCATTTTGCATCACTGCATTTGTAGTGGCTAACTGAGTCCAAATTACTCCCTCATTCTGTTAATAAACAAAGCAACAAAGAGAAAGAGACATGAGTTAAAAAGTTAAGGCTGCAAATAGCCTGGAGTCTGGCAAATGATGGTTAAACTTCTTGTCCTTGTAACTATGGAAACCCCTTAAGGTAAGAGTGGAACACAGGCACTTTGTGGTCTGCAATTTACAAGCTGTTTATTTAATTATGAAGGAATATGAAACTGTTAGGGGCAATGCAATTACCCTACTGTGATACTGTTTTGAGAGAAAAAATAGGTACAGAGAAATATAAGAAGTTAATTTTTTGGAAAATTACTTGTTTTAGGACTTCTATGAAACTGCAGCACATTGTTTTTTACTGAAATCTGTGATTTTTTTTTTTTCCCCAAAGAGAGTGAGGAGCCAAAATTAGTAATATGACATTTTGCCGTAATATCCCTCAGTAGATTCATAGTAATTATGTCCATTCTATGCTTCATGAACAAAACCAAGGTCAGGGTGTATTTCAATTAAACCCTAGGTGTTACCAAAGTGCAGTACAGCCAGAATAGCAAGCACATTATTACCAGATCTATCACTGCTGGGCAATGAACAGGTCACAGGTGCTCCTGCGCATAGCATTTGTCCACCTTTAAATATTACAACTGGGAGAATGTTTCAATTCAATTTAGGAGGCAGCTAGTGAAATAAAATTAAGAGCGCAACTATATGATGACTCAGAGGGACCATAACACCTACTTACAAGTATTTTCCTGGATGAACAACAAACTTTGACCTGACAGTTCTGTTATTGGGAATTGCATGGATGTAGTGACCCTAGGGCTCTTTGCATACAATGGGAGTTTTTGGCGTCAATCCATCACTCATTGGATTACCCTAATTAGATGTCAAACATAAACACACACTCACAAGGCCTCTGGAAAAGAGACAGGTAATATTGTTCTTGTTTACAGCTGAAGAAACTAAGGCAATAATGGATTAAATCAGTTGCCAAAATTTAGCACATGTATATAAGACACTTTGCAAACATGAGCTTTACCCTCCACACTGGCCAGAGGCAACACATGTATTGTCAAAAACTGAAAGAAAATTCCTTCCATAGGATTGTATAACTGGTAAAATGTGACATTCATTATAACTTGGGGCCATCCAACTAAGGAGGTGTAAAGCCCTTGAAAAGGAGCAACAGTTCATTTTCAGGGAACTAGCCTCAGTAGCTGAAGAAGGAAAGGGAAGACCAGCTGGATTTAACTCCATTCAGCACCACTCTCTGTGCCCAGCCATGCAGCCAGGTTTTTACCCAAGGAACTGTTCTCCTGCCCACACCATGGTAAGCTAGTTTCTCCAGGAAAATGCTGTGGAAGACAGTGCCAAAGACTTTGCAAAAGTCCAGGGGGACAACATCTACAGCCGTTCCCTCATCTGCTAGGAGGGTCACCTTGTCACACAAGGAGATCAGGTTGGTCAATCAGGACCTGCCTTTCCTAAACTCATCCTGACCATGGGCCTGACCTCCTGGTTGTCCTGTACATGCTGTGTGATGGCACTCAAGATAATCTGCTCCATGACCTTCCCAGACATGAGATCAGACTGATCTAAACTCTAAAAATCTCATTTGCATTAGCTGTATTCTCTCAAGTGCCAATTATTCTCCAACAAACCTGTGTTTCTGACCTGGTAAAGGACTGATGTTGTTTCATGTACCACAGTACTGTTGAAAGATAACATGTTAAAAAAGCAGTTTCACTCTAACGTGACTAATTACTAATGTTTCAATATCTAGATTCCAATAATAAGTTCATTATCCCCCAAATATCTTTGTATAACACATAATCATAGGGTCACACTTGCACATGTAAGATGACATCTGGATTTCACCTTAAGAGGGAATAAACATCCTTCCCCTTTAGCTAGCTTAGTCAGGCACTGAAAGCAAAATTAAGAGACAGAACTAGGTCCAGTTTTATAACTGTGTCAACTACTTTAACATGGCAAAATAAAATAATTATGTATTTTTATTTTAACCAGTTTTAATTTTATTCAAATGTTAAATCAATGTTGTTCTGGAGCAACTTAATATTGGAGCGTTGTTTTTCTATATGTGTTGAAGTATGACACTAGCAAAATCCCATACCATCCATCCCAGTGTGTTTTCTTGAGGTATCCAAGACATAGTGCATATCTTTTCAGAATATATCATCTGATTCAAGAATTGATAATACAGATCTGCCTAGACAGTTATAATTAACAAAGAGAGCTTTGAATGCAGCTTGGTGAAAATCCAAGGCTTTAAAAGAATTTGTGAGAAAATGTGGCAAATTGTATGAGTTATTCTCTTTCTGTCCAGAACACCTATAAATCCAAGAATCACAAATTATAAAGACAGAATAGATGTTATCTTTCTGGAACTTTATACTACAATAAGTCTTATAGAGAAAAATAACAGATTACTTTTCACATAGGCATGGTTTTAAAATTGATGAATACACATTTATTTAAAGGAATATCTTTTCTACGTAGGCTGCTTATATCCTGCTTGTCAAAATCACCAGCCGAATTCAAAGTATTATTACACCAATATGAAATTCATATCAGATCAAGAAAAGCTATTTTATAATACTTTAGCAGATGATAATTTTCACTATCGTGCTGTATATCATATATCTGCTTCAAGTTACCAACTGGCTCTGATGCCCACTATCAGCAGTGCTGCCTGCTTGTTCAGCTGCTCAGACTCTTAAATGCTGATACAGTATTCTACACTCATGAGCTTGCCACACACTTGCATTTTTAACTAGTTCCATGAGAGAAAATCATAGGTAAAAATCTGCTCCTACAGAAACCAAAAGGAGTTTTGCATTTGGTTTCAGTGGTGTCAGGACTCTATCCTGTATATCAATAAGAATTTGCTACAGAGTGCCAATTGCAGATTACTGCTGAGGTAAGCACCAGGGCTTTGATGACGTTTTTTTAGGATAGTTTTCAGGGAGATGGAAATGTAATTTTCATTTAATTAAAAGTGTCGCAGAACATAAAAGGAAAAAATAGTAACTGAGACAGCTAAAAAAGAGTTCCTATATATAAAAGTGTGCTATAAAAAACCAGTAATATAAAATTTTAAAATGTCAGTATATTAATGCAGCTGATTTAAAGCAGCTGTCATACCTTATGGTAACAAATAGCTTCCAGAAAAGGAGAACTTTACTGATAAAGGCCCAAGTACTGAATTCAGGTTATTTTTTTCATTCTGTACACTGAAAGACACATAGTTACTACAGGAAAAATACAATCTGGTCAATAGTTAAAGACAGTAATAAAGCACAGCACAGCTGGTGAAGCTTTCACTCAAACACACGTGTTTTTACACGCACAGCTATAGCTAATACACCTAAATATACCTCAACACTATTTTTAAAAGGCTACTTATTTGTTTCCTATCATGAAAATACTTTCTGAATTTCTGAATTCTAACTGTTGCTCTAGTCTGAGCACATAGAAAATACAGTTGAAGCACAAAGGTGCTAATGTGTCAGGCTCTCTTTGCTCAAAATTATTTCCTGGATTCTTGCCTATACTTCCTACTCCAGAAAGACGCATGAGGACAAGGACATGAAATCTTTTCAAGGAGTCACAAGCAGGCGCCCATGCAAGCATTTATAGTGGACATGGATAGTGCAGTCATCCTGTGAAGTATCTGAAGACTTTTGGCATCATCAGGCACTCTCTTACCAGAGTATTTCACACCAATTCCGTGGGCTTGTGAGCTACTAAAAACAATGATAAATGTAAGTGCTAATGTTGCATTTAAATATCAGTGATACACAGTGTGTATATTCCCAACGCTGTGATGCCTTGCAGACCTGCATCACATAGTGGACTTTTTAAGCTGGAAGATTACACAATTGTAGAGTGGATTTTGCTATTTGCCTATAGGCAAATACAGTTATTTGCCTATTTCCAGATGTATCCACTTGTGCAAGAATGGCTAATGCAGCTATTACCAAGTAATTGTCTATCAATGTCTGCCTTTGATCTGCAAGAATGGTTTTAAAACTTGGGTTCAAGCATCTCCAGAAAAGCACCTTAATTTCTCTATTCATACTGCTGTTCATATGCTCAGTACTTAGGAAAGCTCAGAAAGTGACAAGATGTAATTACAGCAACTAGAACCAGCAAAGACTACAGGGAGTTCTGTCTCACATTCTTCACATAGCAGCACAGAGATTTCCTTTACTAGACCTGATTTCTTAACTGGGATCTAAATCTCAGAAGGATTTAATGGAAGACAGGACAGCTGTTGTGTATCAGAGATAAGGAACATGCACAGATTCAAGAATTTCCTCTAACACTTCAGCAGTAGATCTAAATCTAAGCTATGACTAGCTGGGAGGGGACGAGGGGAAAAAAAGTTATATAGGGAAAAAAAAGTGATATACATAACACTTTCCTGCGGCTGCTCTTTATATTTTTTTTTTCCTTTCCAGTAGAGTGAAGGCAATATTTTTCTCTGTAATTCCAGGAAATTGTCTGAATTTAGTCGAATTTCCCAGATGGAATAAATTGGAGTTGTTTCATTCAAGTCAATGAAACCAGATGATTTTTATTCCAGTTGAAGTTTGTGATCTTTGGTACCCTCTAAACCAGACTTATCCATTCTTGAAAAAATTAGGTCTCTTAGAAGACTTTAGAGCAGCCTTCCAATACCTAAAGGGGCATACAAGAAAGCTGGAGAGGGGCTTTTTACACGGGCATGCAGTAATAGAACTTGAGAAAATGGCTTTAAAATGAAAGAAGGCAGATGTAGATTAGATATTAGGAAGAAACTCTTTACTGTGAGGGTGGTGAGGC
Organism: Oriolus oriolus; assembly: GCA_013400235.1. Taxonomy (NCBI): domain Eukaryota; kingdom Metazoa; phylum Chordata; class Aves; order Passeriformes; family Corvidae; genus Oriolus; species Oriolus oriolus. The sequence goes on from VXBT01003821.1 coordinate 144,266, forward strand.
ACTGGAACAGGGTGCCTCACCCTGTTGTAGATGCCCTGACCCTGGAGTTGTTCCAGGCCAGGCTGGATGGGCCTTTGAGCAGCCTGGGCTATTAGAAGATGTCCCTGCCCATGGAAGAGGGGTTTGGACTGGATGACCTTTAAGGTCATACCCAATCCAAACCATTCTATAATTTCATGGGTTTATGAATATGAAGAGGTTCAGATAGCCAACTGCTATGAAAATGGAGCTTTTATAAAATAGGCTTAGAATGGTAAAGATAAAACTAACAGTTTTATTTTAACTATATAACAAAGAATTCTGATTGCAGAATGCTGAAAGAACAGTAATCATACCTAAAGAGTGGATCTAGTTTTAGCTCTCATGAAATAAACTTTCCTTTTTCTGAGTAAGTTATTTCTTTTCTTTTTCCCTTTTTCATTCCTTAGTGCCATAAAGTATAGGGTTGCAATCGTAGTTATGAAATAAAAACAGCAGACATAATCCACATTAAAGTAAGAGAGGTCCTCATCTCCTCCTTTATAATGTGTTATGTCTGGTGTACATGGAATTTAAGAGGTTTTACATTGACTAATAGATGGCAATAGTTTAGAGTTATATATTGACTTTCTTATAGGTGTTTCCCTGTGAGTTTTAAATCCTACACCAACAAACAACATATATTTATACATAAATATATATATATATATATATTACAGCCACTTTATTCTCCTCTGAAATCTAAGTATTTCTGGAGAGTATCAGGTTTTTATAGTTTAACATGTTACATCAAGAAATACTGAGGACTTCTATCTTCAGCTGAAATCAAAGACAAATTTTAGAAATGTGGGGTATATATCTATGCTCAAATTTGACATAAAATAACTAGGGTAAGCTCCCTTAGTGTTTTGGAAAATACGTATTTGGAAAAGCATTTGACTACAAGTGGAGTGGACTTCTCATTCATTTCTCTGTCATGTTAGAAAACAGCTATTTCTGTCAGAACAGCACTAGAGCACTGCTGCAGATTTAGCTTGGGAGAACAATCTGCTTTTATGAATTTGACAAAATAGCTTCTTGCAACTTTCCATTTTGTTCAGCAGACGCAATGGATTGTTTTTAGGAGAGACAGAAAGTTAGGTATCCAATGGGAACAGACTAGTACCTTACATCCTTTCGATAACAGTAAACTAAGCATGCTGATAATCTTTCTATCAGTATTTGCAGAGGCATGTGCCAGACAGCCTCTCTTTTCCCTGGCATTTGTCCTGAGTGAGACAGGACGTGAGAGATTACTTGGGAAACAGCCATGAATTATCTTACCTCTGCCTCAGAGAGTAACCATCGTTTGGTGGGATCTATTAACATTCAGTATCTGCTATCCAGACTGCCCTGAGCAACATTTCTTACTTAGGACAGTAACAAATTAATGCTCAGTGGCAAATACCAGGATTTAAAGTCCACTCTATAGGTAACCACAAGAAGAGAGCAAAGCTGTGTCAAAATCTTTTCATAATACTTTACAGCTGTTTAAAGAAGGAAAGTTTTCTGCAGCTCCTCCAAGCAGCCAAGCAAGATTTCAGTATACTGAAGTCAGCAAAACAGCTTAATAGTTTCCCCTTAATGCATAAAAGTAGCATAGTAAGTCACCTTTCAATTTAATTAAGGGTCTTCTAAGAACTGACAAAATTCACTTTTCCTTCTTAAAGAATACTAAATCCTTCTTTTAAAATTTCATTTACCTGCAGTCTGGTGTCCAATTCGCCAGCAATTTCTTTTTTTCCTTAAGTGTAGCACAAATTGCTAAGTAAGTTCAAAATTATATAGCAGCAAAGAGAAAAGATTTTTTTCTTTTAATGGTTTGGGGTGCTTTTATTCTCACCAGGATCCCTCACATTTATACTAAATACAACTTCATTTTTCAAAATGTAATTTAACAAGCCATACTTAAGAGTGAGAAATGCACTTACTACACCATATTCAATTGCTCTTTGATGTTATTCTTTGTCTCCCAATTTTTACTAAAAGGCAAAGTAAGAATATACTAGGAAATGAGAGGAATCATTTTATCAGTCATTGCTGAACAATACGAACAGACAACGCAGAAACAGCAGACAGTATACCTGGAAGCTGGGACAGAGCTACTGCTGTCTTTGTGAAATTCTGATTTTCAGACTGTTGATTCAAGGATTTTGAACCGCGATTTGCTTCACCTTCCTTGCAGACCGCAAGGAATAATGACCAATTCCATTTTCAATGCAATGATCCTTGGCCATGCCACTCTGCCCATTATATGGTGGCACAATCATCAAAAACATGAATAAAATTCAGAGATCCATACTTCAGCTGAAATGACCTGACCTTTTATTCTCCTGAGAAAAAGGTCCTTTTTTTCTGAATACATGCTGAATTTTGCTATTTTTGGAATATTCTCTCAATGGGAAGTTTAATATCAATTCAGTGCACAGAGATCACTTCATTCAACACCAAATTAGTTATGGATGCTGAGCCAGTGCTCTATGTCTTGAAGAATGCCTGTAGAAAATCCTGACTGTGCTGTAATAGTGGTTACTGTCAAAAATAAAATTCACAGGCCAGATCCACAGCTTGTATAAATCAGTGTAGCTTCACTGGCACCGGCTCTGTCTCACTGCATCCATTTAAATAGTTTCTCAAACTCCTGATCTAACATTTTTATCCAAGTGCTGGTTCAGGTAACTGCGGGCCAATGCTCATACACAACAACAACAACAACAACAAAGGGTACCATGTCTCTTTGTTGACTGTTAATGAGCAAGAATGAAGATTAGTCTTTTAATATTTGTCTGGTAATTAGTTAATTACATTCTTATGGAAATTATATTTAAGGCAGTATTTCTCAAAAATGTTTCAACTTAATCAACAGCAGGGTCATAAAGATCCTCTACAACAATTTGTGTCTGTCCTTTACAATGACAATTGGATTTCTGTCACAAGGAATAAACAAGGGGAGGTTCCTAGTAGATGGGGACAATGGTTAGGAGGAATTCAGTGTTTAATATGCATGAGAGTCTTTCCTCTGGAATGAAGATATTTAAAGGTTTAGATCATAAGTGCTTAAATTTAAATTTCATTTTCACTCCTCTCCTGATGAATTATGACTTGCCAAAGCCATGCCAAAATTACCAAACAAATTCAAGTTCAAGATTTCTTTTTTAGTCTAAACAATGTTGTTTTCACGATAGAATTAAATCCACCTCAGATATACTTTCATCAACAGGTACTAAATTATCATGTATTTTGAACTGCAGAAACTAAACTGACCACTTTATCTCCCCTATTTGCCCAGGCACCTCAACTCAAGGATAACTCCTGTGCTATTGACCAGTGAAGTGATTAAGAGGACTTCAGAAGAGAAGTTGGAATGTTTCTATGACATTGCTGTTTCCCACTTGTCCCTTCAGGCAAATGTCACACCCCTTAACAGTATCACATTCTCTTACGCAATATGCAAAAATATCACCTTTCTATTTTAAGTTACAGATCTATCTTAAATATGAGTTAACAATTGGAGAAGATAACAGCCTTCCATTATTTTGAAAGTTTGATCTTAGTGAGGCCTCACAGCACTTCAGTTGAATTAGAAAAAAAACATACAAAACTATCAGTAGTGCATTAGAAAAAAGTACCCATAACCTTTGATGCTGATTCCTTTTTTACTCACAAGTATGAGCTACTAATTTTTCCCTGTTACTTAAAGCAGCTGGCTGCAAAATCTGGAAAATGCAAAAAGGCTTTGCCAAGAGAATGCACTTCAAAAACTGTTCTGTACTTTAAGATCTGTAGTTTATTGTCCAAAATGCATTCAAAAGTGCAATTTTGATATACTTTGCAGTATTACTCCAAATGTTGGTATAGGAAAAAAAAATTATTCATACTCACTTCGTAGGGTAGAGCTCTAGGTTTGCTGCAAATGAAAGTAGCATTTGTCCAAACAAGTCAGTCTTTCAGGGATTTTTCCCCTTATAATTCCTTGCCTACATGTAGTATCAGATACCCGATGTATCTAAAAGATCAGTCTTCACAAGTTAATCTTAAACCTGTTATAGAAAACCAGAATTAAAACCTGGCTTTTGTAAGCAGTTTAGGGATTTTTTACCCTGTCCCTTGCTCACTCACAGTAAAGCTGAGCGGTGTATGTGGCACTTGCCATTAGCTGCAACTCTTAGTTGAAGAAAACTATGTCCTGTGCCACAGCTAATGGGGTAATTCCTGTAATACATGTAGCAGAACTTTTGTGCTGCAGTACTGAAGATTATAAATTTACACCCTGCTGCTAAAAGATGCTGTTGGGGTCATTACTCAGTCTGAGCTAAAGCTGATTTGGTCTTCAAACTCAGCAGAGTAGCTTCCTGACTCAAGATCATAGAGTTATATAGTCTTTCTCAATAAAGGGTCAGATTAAAAAAAAATAAATGAAAAGAAATCACAGGGGGGGAAAAAATCAAGAAGCTCATTTCAGCTAATTACTACCACCATATCTGGCTCATTAGTGCCACTGACTCATGTGGTGTGAAAAACCAACTCAAAAGGTTGCACACCAGCAAACTAAACATGAAAAATACTGTTTTGTTATTATAAATGAAACAGAATAATTGATTTATGGTCAATTAGTCCTCTGACCATCTGATATAACTTAACTGGTAAATAGGTAAATAATGCAAAAAACATAGGACTTGTGCGAAAAAAAAAATTAATTAGAAAACATATCTTCTTAATAAGCTGTTTTCTCTTTATTTTTTTTTAAATTTTTTTACTTCATCTCCTCCCCCCATCCAAAACTACTGCCAACAGAACTTACTGAACAATAGCCTGTTATGCAATACCCTGAAGTGTACACAGTGGTTTTGATGATAATAAACTATTCAAAAGCCTAGAAATACTTTTTTCAGAGCCTGGGGATAAAAATCTAAAGAATTTAATTTTTACAGACTTTACAAGAGAGTTTTATCCATCCTACAAGATAACCCCCAACCACTATCTAAAAGAAATAATTTTAATTAGGTTCTGGGGAGGAAATGCTGGCCCCAGTAAAATAATTAGAAAAACACTTTCTTTCCACAAGAGGTTCATTACACTCCATATGTTTTTAGAAGAAAAGAAATGCAGTCCTGCTCAATTTTTTAGAAAATCTCTATTCTTTTCATGCCTGTTAAATGCTGCATTGAATCCTCTCTCATATGTATTTTCTTGTGAGTCATTTAGAGATAAGAACAAATACATGGAGATTTAAAGGACTGGAGCCAGCATGCTTCATAATAATTAAGTCCTTAACTCCTAAAGTAGGAGTAAGGTGTCTACCTAATTTTGAGGATCTGAGCCAGAGCTACTCTTTGTAGCTTGTTTTTGCATTGTTCGTTTTAATTTTCCTGGAGTTTTAAAAGCCTTCTTGTCTTGGGTTCAATTGAGTAATATATAGATGGCCTATTTCTAAGTTAGAAAAAGAGCCGTGTTGTGATGTCCTCTATCCCTAATTTAGTGTCATCCACCCCTTACTATGTTCTTACTAGTGCCTGCACTCCAGATAGAAATAAGAAAAAATTATGGATCTGAGAAAGTGCAGAATTATAGTATGCAGTGGATGTTTACGCTGAGGATCTGAAACCATTACCAGCCTTTTGAGACAGTCCTGAGAGACTAGGATTCAACAACCTGAATACTGTGCCATGCAAATGAAACTGAATTGCTTCTGGGGAGAGGTAATGAAATGGGAAGATGAGTGTCTTCGTTACCATTTTCTATTTCATAGAATAATCATGCCTTAAAGCTGCTAAGACCAGTTCCTCAGATACTTGTTTGCAGTGTGGGGTTCCAGACAAATCATGACATTTACAAGTGCTGTTTCATCCTGCCAAGGATGTTAGCCCAGCTGACTGTCTATTCTGCTGTTAGCTGAGAGGTGAATACATAAACATACAAAAACATATATATTTCATAGAGACACATACTTAAAAAAGAGATAGGGACTGGAATTAAGGTCTCAAAAGAGGAAATTAACTCACTTGCCCACTGACTCACCCTAGCCTAGCCTTGTTTGAGGATAGTCATGTGATCCATTAATTTGAAATCTAATTATGCTCCACTACTAAGCACAAATGCAGGGAACTGCATGTACCCAAGGAGACATTTCAAAGAGCTTTCCTCTGTGGAATGTCTGCAATACCTATTTTTAAATCAGGACCCAAGATTTTGCCTTCACTGAAATGAAGCTGATCTCTGCACAGAGAACCAAAAGAGCATTCCCTTAATTAGTGGTGTCTGTATTGGGCCAGACACAAACATGGGAGAATTACATTCCAGTCCCCAGAATTACTCAAAATCTCCTTCAAATGTGTCTTGTTGAATTGCCAAATATATGTTCTTACGTGACTAAAAACCTCACTTTTTTAAAAAAAAAGTTGATAGCTCAGTTTTTTAATTACATTAAATTTTCAGTTCTAGTTTATCCTTTGGACTTAACAGCATAGGGAAACAATTCTACCAACACGGAAACAGATCAGTGTAGGCCATCTAAAATTCACCCCAACTTTTTCTAAGATGGATTCACTTGGGAAATCTTTCTTTGCTGGAGACTTGTTTCTTTTAAAAAACAGTTCTTATGGTGCAATTGGTACCCTTATATCCTTATAAAATACTACAGGTGCTGCATTAGGGGTTTCATTGGAAAACACATCCAGCAGCATAACAGAGATGTACAGCTCACTGCAGCTGGGATTCAGCATGCACTAAGATGACCCCCTAAAACTCTCCATCATCAAAGATTTCATCTAAAAATTTGTCACCCAATGTTTTAGTCCTTCTGAAACCTTGAAAATCAAATTACATTAAACAGAATATTTTAGTTATATTATCACTGTCAGCATAAACACTTCAATCAAAATTATCACAGCCAATAAAAATCAGCAAAGATCACAGGTTTTAAAAATTACCGGATCACTAGAACAGGGAAATCATTATCAGTTTCTAAAAGCAGCTGTGGGTGGACTGTGCTTTTATAATCCATTAAAGGTATTTTAATTTGTACAGTTATCAGGGTTCCACTATTTCACATTGGTGCTTCAGAGGAGCTTTATCTGAACACAGTGTTCCATACCAGCAGCCCTGCAATCAGCAATAAAATATAATGAACCAGTGTTAACAGCACAGTGTGCTAGCTTTAGCAGCATGTCAGTCAATGGTTTTGTTAGTTTGGCCAGGAAAATTCCAACTTGCCTGTAAATTCAGATAGATAGAAAATACCTTTTTCACCCAGTCTGTGCTGCAGATGTCATCTCTGGCTCTCACTATATTTTTTCTCCCAGATAATTTTTGTCATTATTACTAAAGTGCTCCTAAGCCCAGCTCCAGACACAGAAGGGACTCATGGCTTTACGGTTTATTATAGAAGTAGCTGGGTTTTCAGTCCATAAGCACTGAGAGCCAGTAAAGTAAACTCTTCCCTTCTGCCATGCACAATTCTCCAGTTACATTGTTAGGTGCTTTCAGCTTCATTTGAAACATCAGGTACTGGTCATTGCTTAAAGCAAGATGCTGGATGCCATGGTTGTAACCTGATCCAATATGGTAAAATCTCTCCCTGCAGGAAGCAGACATCTCTCTAGATAACTGCGGCTGCTGCCGTGGTGATCACACTGCGTACAGTGCCCTGTCTGCAGGGGGAATTTATGGGCATGCACTGCAGGCAAAGGAGGCTGGAAAGCTGGGGGCAGAGCAGCCGGGGTGTGGAAACATCGTGGATGGCCAGCAGTCCCCATCGGGCTGTACCGCAGCAGAAAATGAGAGTGTGAGGGAGCTGTTGACAGCCCACACGCAGGATGATGGGTTTCTTTCTGAAATGAGGAAAGTAAAACAACACTCAGCAGTGATGAAAAGAAGTAAAAGAGCAGCCCTGAACTATCACTTCTTTCAGTATTGCAGGGACTGGCTCTGTGCCCAAGGCAAAATTACATCTAAACTCTCACACGCAGCTGAGCAGCTGAGAGAGAAATGGTGGTGTGTGTAGGGACTATCTGAGTTAAGTTCCCATTTCTAATTGATCCTAAAAGAAGCTGAAGATTGCAACCTCAGGATTCAGCCTAAATGTTATGAATGTCTATTTTTTGCAGTCTTGTGCAGCCAAATGTAGTGTTGTTAAGTGATACCAGTGTCCCTATAGGACACGTAAAAGTCCTTATTCAAGAAAGCTGCAGCTCACAGAAACAGTTCCCCAGTGCTGTGCTCTCACATCTGTGCTCCACTAAAACCAAGGAACCTCTATAAACACTGATGCCCTGCCCCAAAAAGCAGCTGGTCTCTGCTATTCACCAAGAGGTACCACCAGGGGTAGAGGCTTATCTAGATTTAAACGCGGGGGTCAAGGTTGTTTGTTGGTACAGCGAATATCTCAAGAGGCTCAAACCCACAAATTTACTGGACTGAATAAAAGAGCTACAAAGCCCTGCAATTCAGGCATTGATATATTTATTGAGATGAATTTAAAAGAAAACTCCCTTACGCACAGGTTATTTTATAACTGCCATCTGTCAAGGAATTCTATATTTTCCACTAGAACACTTCTACTGCCCACTCTCAGGGATGGGAAAAATGGATGAAAATAATCTCTGGGTTGAGCCAGTAAGGCAGTTCCTCAATTGTCTCCCTGCATATGAGGGGACGTATGAGTGAAGCTACAGATGGGCCAGCTCCAGGACAGACGGCTATTTCATTTTTTAAATGACGACCAACAGATAACATTGCCAGCCATCTAAAGCCATGTTGTTAGCTGTTCTTTATGCTGAGTTAGGGTCACTGCCTGTGAAATCAGCTTGTCTGAGAATAATCAACATACTGTTCTCAGCTATTTCCAGGGGAAACAGAGCTGGTTTTGTTTCCTGTCATTTCAAGTTTAATTTTCTCTTCTTAATCTGAGTTTTAAAGGATCTCACAGAAGTGTCAACTCTATGTTGCTTGATGAAGGAATTTCATTAGTCTAAGGTGACATTTTAGGTTTTGTTTAAATCATTTCTAGTGTTATTGCTTCCTGCAGAGAAGGATTCTTTTAAATCACCAACACATTGCTGCGCACAGTAGAGACCTCCCTTGGCAGGATATGAAAGAAAAATCACGTACTGATAGCTATTCATACTCTAAAAGTGGGCAAAGAGTAATGAGGAAAAAGGCAGTCAGAGAAACTCTGAGCATGGACAATTTTTGCAAAAAGAGTAATTAGAGGACAAGGCATGTTCCAAAGTTGTTGACGAAAAGCTTTTCACATAAAGAAGCAATTAAAACCCCCGTGACCACAGTTCAGAAATAAATCTATGGCATTTCCTTCTGCACCACACTTAAAAGTATCTATATGCATAATGATAAAACATGTGTGAATGCCTCTTCATTTGCATCAGCAGAATCCTTTGAAAAGAATTTTTCAGCAAAATATGATATACAAAAATGCAGAAAACTCTAATAAAATTCTTTAGACCACAGATATCAAAGTCTGTCTCTATATTTTCCAACTTACCTAGCATTTCTACAAATTTACACTTACCCTGGCCAGCTTGACTTCCTTAAAATCAATGCCCAGTTCCCAAATACTACACTATTAATTGCTCTAAAGTTGACTGTTAGAAAGCAAACACAAGTACCTGAACACAGCATGCTCAAAATGTATTTTAAAGTTGTTTTATTGATGGTGGTTACAAACAAGATCTAAGCATTCAAAAAACGTAGCAAAGTAAAGAAATTATTGACAAAATTATTTTTTTATATCTACTACCTCCCTTTCTTTTGAGCTCAAAGATAAAGCATTTTTTAATTACTTGTTTTCATAAATCTCTCTAAAGCTTAAGATCTTAAATATATGGTTTTTCCCACATACAAAAAAAATTAATTTTGTTTATTAGAAAGTTCTTGAAGAGCAATGCCAATCTTAATATTGAGATTATCAAAGCCATTTGACACTTATTTAAATGTGCATTCTTTAGTTATTTATATTTTCCATTAAAGAAAGAACTATTACATGAATGTACTGTCAACAGAAAATTTAATTTAAACACAAGGGATTATTTGCCTGTTTTTCACCGTTTTTTCTTTATATTTTAACATTTTCCTGCAGAGCTATGATCACAAACAACAGCATTATGTTGACACATGAACTGCAGAAACAAAATCTTATTGGTGTTTATTCACTGTCCAAGCTGAAGAAAGTGTAGAGTGCAAAGCACACACGCATTAGCTGTAAAAATTCTGTCAGCTTTAATAATTTATGCTATTATTAGTAACACTGTATGAGCAGGCATATTTCCCAGGATTCTCTACACACAAGCCAGGGTTCAAAATTCATGTATTTCCTGTGGTTAGGCTTTATTATTGCATGAAAAGTAATAAATTACCTCAACCTCTTAAAAAATGAATGTTTCTATATAGACCTCCTCAAACTTAACTGCTGATGTTTGTCCTTTCTCAGGATGCCTTAATCTTTTATTTTTAACAGAGCCATTCCCACTTCTTTTCTATTTAGGTCATGATAATGTGTTACCTGCTTTGGTGAGTCATTGTGCTGCTATTGACAATTCTTATGATTTATAATGAGGTATTATTTTTAAGTGTCAAATTATTTTACCATCCTGCAGCCAGACATGATACTTTCTGCTCTTTAAAATGACTACTGGACACACGTATATATATTGGAATTTGCTGCAGAAATTGCTACAGTCCATGTGTAAATATCCACTCTTTTTTTCTGTTTTTAATAAAATAAAGGCGGACTTCCCTGAGAGTTAACGGCCACTTCCTAGATTTGATTTTATGCTTAGTGGGCTGAATAATAAGACTGGCCAGGAATTTTACAAGACATTATTTTTTTTTCACAAAATCCTTGGCAATAAGACAAATTCATCAGAGCTTCCAGTGGAGTGGGAAGTCCAGAAAGCGTGTCAGCCCTATTTAGAGACATTATCTAAGACCACCTCTCTCTGCCTGCTGCAGAGTGAGGGACCTGGTGGTCCTGGAGCATGTTCCTTTGAAGTTCTGTAAGTCTGGCTTAAGCTGATTCTCCAAAATCCTTGTTGCCCGTCTTTGCACCTAAGCTTACGTAAGAAGGAATGCAGGTTTCCAGAGCAGCTCAGGAATGTTAATGTTTTAGTTATTTTTTTCACTTTAGTTTGCTTGAAACAGTATCTTAGACTTGCTAGCACACATGGGATTTGTGAAGTTTACTCTGCAAATCATTTTATTTCTCTTATTATTTATTTTTGAGGTAATGACTTTCATCATCCATACAATTTCACTGCAGAAAGGGATAGGCACATGTAGGAAGAACGGGATGGTCAGCAGGATGGCAAGGACAATTCCGACAAATGCATTCTGTAATGCAAGGAAACAGCTGTGCAGAGGAGGATTGCAATGTAACAGTGGATAACTCTACAAAAACAATTTTATAGCTGTCAAAAAAGCATATTAACATCAGGAATTACTAGGGAAAGAATAGAAAACAAAAGCTTTGCCATTCCCTCTTTAAATGCATGACTTCCACATGATTTTTGACACTGTCTCCTGTGATATTCTCATAAGCAAACTCAGCAAGTGTGAGCTGGATGAGTGGACGGTGAGGAGGTTTGAGAACTGACTGAACAGCAGATCTCAGAGGATTGTGATCAGCAGCACAGGATCTGGAGCCCTACCACTGGTGGTACTCCCCAGGGTTCAATACTGGGCCCAGTCTTATTTAACTAATTCATCACTGGCTTGGATGAAGGGGCAGAAGCCTCCTCAGCGAGTTCCCTGCAGACACAAAGCTGGGAGGACTGGCCCATACCCTAGAGGGCTGTGCAGCCATTTGGGAGCCCTCAGCAGGATGGAGAGATTGGCAGAGAAGGACCTTCTGAAATTCAACCAAGCCAAGTGCAGGGTCCTGCTCCTGGGGAGGAATAACCCCCTGCACCAGCACAGGCTGGGCCTGAGCTCTCGGAAAGCAGCTCTGTGGAGAAGGACCTGGGGTGGAAAACAAGCTGTCCATGAGTCAGCAGTGGGGCAAGAAGGCCAGTGGTATCCTGGCCACATTAGGAGGAACATTGCCAGCAGGCTGGGAGAGGTGATCCTGCTCCCTGGTGAGACCTCAGCTGGAGCACTGTGCCCAAGTTTTGCGGCATCTCTCTATACAAGCATCAGAAAGTAAAAAGTGTGCATATCAGGACACAAAAATAAAAACATTTTCAGAAAGCAGGTAGTTATCCACAAATGGATGCTAGGCAAGTATTTGGAAGAACAAATCAATATGAATTATTAAATATAAATCTACTTCAGGCTCAGAAATTAATCTGAACTGAAAAGAGTCAGAGACTGATGAATACCTAGCTGGGGAGGAAGTACAAGTACAAACAGTTGACAAGCTCTAGGTCTTTGGCATGTTCATATAATTCCCTATAGAAAAGAGAATACCTAGGGCAGTGTCACCACCCTCACACTGAGGCATTCATCATGATAAGAGCAGTTAGCCAGGTGACCTTGCATCAAAAACTGAGGAGACAAGCTAGCAGAATGACAAATTATCAAAAGTATCACAAAAATAACATCCCAACAAAATTTTAAGTTGAAAATACTAGAGAGTAAATAAAAACATTATTATTGTGTTGTTATTATTATTATTGCTACTATGACTTTTTCTTTTCCTATAATCTTTCCCATATATCTACTGTGTGCTACTACAGGAAAAATATACTGAAATACATGGACCTTTGGTCTGACCTGGAAAGATCATTTTTGTGTTCCTGTTAGGTAGTTGGAGACCAGAAATATTAACAATATCATACATTATAAGGAATATGTTGATCAGAATTTCCAAAGGACTAATTGTCCTAAGTGAGGCACCTCCTACTGAAATGAAAAAGGGGGTAGCAGATTGATATGAGAAGAAAACGGAAAGAATAAACACAAAATGGACTTTGTTGAGTCCATAACATGGGGAGGTTTGCCATTTTGCTTTTCTGCGAGAATTTGGGACTTAAATATGAAAACAAGTGTGTGACTAAAGCACAAAAAAGAAAATGGAGAACACATCCCACAAAGTGTGAGCAATGTTCAAGAAAAAACCTCTTAAAGCCTCAATCATCCATTGATGGCAGTGGAGTCAAGAGAACATAATCAATCCTCTTCCTATTGGATTGATACCTGCATTTGGAGTGGGATGTTTCAATGCTGTTGATACCAGATAGTTACATTCATAATTTCCTTTAAGTCCAATATCTGAAAAAATAAGAACCCCAAACTTCAAGAAATCTCTCTTAATTCAAGCAGTGTATAAATATGTTGAGTCAGTGGAGGTGTTTTCCAACAAAAGCGCAAAATAATAAACAATTCTATGGATTGTCTAGGAGTCTGAAAGAAAAATTCTATCAAGTGTTTCCAGTGCAACTCTACCAGAAATACACCGTGCTCTACCACAGTACAAACAAAATACCTACGTAATAACAGGATTCCTCACTATTCACCAGTAATGCAGACAGAAATACCTCATTTTCCTGGTTTTGAACAGCTTACATACTGCCAGTGCTACATGGTAAAATTAGATGGATAGAAAACAGTAAATACCTTTCCCTACTAAGCGTGCCTCAAAGTTAACATTCATGGCAAGAAAACACAACAAGAAGAAATATTTGACACAAGAATGCTATAGACACATATATTCCAAGATGTGCACCCATGCCTCAAAGTTAACATTCATGGCAAGAAAACACAACAAGAAGAAATATTTGACACAAGAATGCTATAGACACATATATTCCAAGATGTGCACCCATGCCTCAAAGTTAACATTCATGGCAAGAAAACACAACAAGAAGAAATATTTGACACAAGAATGCTATAGACACATATATTCCAAGATGTGCACCCATTTGTATGCACACATGCAAATTCTTTTTTCTCATTCTCACCCCTTCTAGATTGTTTTTACCTCTTAAATAACTTTGAATAGCTGGAAAAAAAAAAGTCCTTTGTTCCTTGTTTATGTATTTGGCCAAAGTTTTGATGCCAGCACTGGAATTTGACCTGTGCTTGAATCCTCGATATAGTCACTGTAGCTATTAAAGAACTGACTAGTTAATTGCCACTGCAACTTATTTTGCATTAAATACTAATTCTCTACTTATACCCCAAGATTCAATATAGTAGAATGTCTTGCAGATGACGAAGCTGAAATTGCAAAGCACAAATAGAGAAGCGAAGCAAAACCTAAAGATAGAGAGAAGCCAATCCCTGGAAAAAACCTCACTTTTTTTCCCCTTAGCATTTATTTTCATTGCATGGCATAAGGTGGCCTTCTCATAATCTCACAAGCCAAGATGAACCTTGATCCATCCTTATTCCAAACTCCACAAATTCAACAAAGTAGAGGCAATTTCTGATTGTCTGAAGGGGAACTTCCATCTCTTTCCATCACACTACGTCAGAACTTTGCTAGTAAGTGTTTTCTAGTAAATGGTCATGTGTTTTTTGGTTTTGGTTGGGTTGGGTTGTTTTCTCAGTTTTGGTTTTTTACCGACTACTATTTGTTACAAACTCAGGAGCATTTTATGACAGTGCTACATACGCACTAAACTACATTAAATTTTGACTCAGTATTAGCCTAACTCCGGTATTAGAGAAATCAATGAAGTGGGAGCAAAGACACTTTCAAATTTCTTTCTCTTATACATCACAGACATAATCAAATGATAACTCAGTTGAAAACTCTGGAGTTTACATTCATTGAACTCAATGTGTTCTATGCTTTAGAGTTCAAAGTATTTTTAGTTTCATGCTCCAGAGCCATTTAGGCATTTGTGTGCGCTCATATCTTAATTACATTGGTTTCTCCTCTTTTCTTTCTCGAGGATCTGTCACTAAGATTAAAATTGTTGTTCAAAGCACATCTAAGCAAGAAGGTGACTTTAGGGTTCATTATCTAATTGATCAAACAACCCGCTAATTAAATGTATCTGGGCCTAATCAAAGTAGAGACATAATGCAGAAACACAGTGAAACTGTCAGCGAGGTGTGTGAGACTCGCACCATCAAGGCGAAGGGAGCTGACTATGCTGCTTAATTACATTAAAGCTATGATTTTCCAAGAAGCCTAGCAGAGACTTGGCTGTGTATCTTATGTTGCTCTGGGTATGTAACACCGTGGTTTGGAAGTGCCTGAGCCTTAGCAATAAGCTCTGCTTCACATGACTGCTCTCACCAAGCTTGCTCAGCTCCTGCAGTGTTGACTCAGCACATTTGAGGCTAGTGTAGAATCTGGGCTGAATGATCCAAGTGAATGGTCTTCTTTATGGTTCCATAGTCAAAGCCAAACATATAGATCTGGTATATCCCTAGTGTTCCATAAACCCCCCCTTTTTTCTTTTGTTGAAAAGTAATGAGCTGCAACGAGACTTACACAAACTGCCTTGTGCTCTCCCTTAACTCCAAAGCCAGTAGCGTTTTCTTTTTCATTAAGGCCTATCCCCATTCAAAATAAAAACAAATACATGACTAATCTCTATAAATCTGCTAATGGTAATGACTCATCTAAAAAGAAAAGATTGGGGAAAACTATTCTCCACAGTTTTTCCAGTTATAAGAAAAAACAGCAACTTTATCCATTGAGGAAAGATTTAACAGTCCAGATTGATAACAGGGGTTGGAGACAGATGAAATATATTCTTCCATCTATCTGAACAATAATAGATGAGTCTTGCTGATTGAGGACTAATCTCTTCAATCAAGGCTAATGTATACTTTACATTCAGTGTTTCTTATCCAAAGGTTAACTATGGTATTTTTCATCATAGGTATTGCATATATTGCAGTAACATCTGGAAGTCCAAATCATGGTGGTAATGCTGAAAGAATCTTACCTCAAAGTTGACCTTAAAAGTGAGGACAAAGGCAGGATGATTTGTTTAATCCCATTAAAAAAATCAAGAGCACATCTTTGACCCAAGCTCTCCAGCATTAGTCTTCTGCTCTAACTTGTGGGCAAAACTCCAGTGATTTAATGATGTGGATAAAAACTCTAAGGCATGGCTTTGCCTGGTGTCACTCCTGCTTAGTGACCAGTTGTACACTGCTGCAGTATAGATTGCCCTGAAGCCAGCACAGCTTCCCCATTATTTTATAGAGTGGCATCTTCAAAATGGAAGAAATTAGCCACTAATTATGATCACACACTGCTGCCACATATCCCCTAATTGTTTCACTATTTTCAAACTTCTCACTACTGTGAAAGATACAGAGCAATAACCTCCAACAGAGAGAAAAATCTTCTGCCAAAGAGGACATTTGCAGCCATTTGCTTGGGTAGAGTAGAGATCTCCAGTTTTAATTCATGTGGAAGTATTTCCATAAGTCCAAGTATAATGGTTCTCACAGTGTGCCTCTAAAGCCAAAACCAGAAACAGATAATATGGTTTTATAAACCTGAAATAAATAAAAGTAGGTTCCAAAGTAAAGATCTAATGAAATTCACTTCAGTGTGAAGAGAATAGGAGGTAAGAATAGAAGAAAAAAGAAAAATTAAAGCCTGTGTTTTTACACAGACTTTGCAGCCAAGCCAGACTTCAGGACCTCTACCCATAATTATATTCTCAAACATGGTAATTGTTTCTGGGAAGCATCAGTGGGTTTTCAACCAACTTCCTTCTGAGATTAGTTCAATATGTTTACTACTAACTCCCCAAACTTGACTGACATACTCTGATTTGAATCTTAAACATTGTGGATATACCTAGGCACTGCATCTGAGTTTCCTGTCAAATCCAGTACCATCTGATAAGCTCCAGAGGCTGTTGCA
This sequence comes from Oriolus oriolus, assembly GCA_013400235.1. Classification (NCBI taxonomy): domain Eukaryota; kingdom Metazoa; phylum Chordata; class Aves; order Passeriformes; family Corvidae; genus Oriolus; species Oriolus oriolus. The sequence goes on from VXBT01003821.1 coordinate 161,076, forward strand.
GCAACAGAAATTACAACATAACCCTTTTAATTGAAAGCATTTTAGTAATCAACAAAAATTTAAATGGAAAGTTCATGTGTGTGTCAGGAAGAAAGCATGCACATATAGTAATATAAGTTTCCATATGTATATGAGCTAAAATATGAAATTCCAGTTTTGTTACCAAAGAAATTTCATATCTGACTTGCAGTTTTCAGAGGCAGCAGGCCATTAATCACCAGTGCCACTCAATTCCCAGCAGTTCTTTCAGTTCCTTAGTTTTACTTTTGAGTTATTTATACAAGGAGATGAACTGACTGGCTTTGTCTAAATGCAAGAAAAAAAGCAACCAAAAAGCCCCAATCCAACCACCCAAACCCAAAAATCATGTCTTACTAAGTACATGTAAAAAAGCTTAAAAAAATAAAAATATTGCAGCTTTTCTCTACATAACAGCCTAGCAAAAAGAAGCATTAGTTCAGAGACAGAAATTACCTGCTCTTACAAAAGTTTAGTACAACTAGAAACTTCACTATTGGATGGTGTCAAGGACACAGATTTGGGCAGGGGAGCTTCACTGGGTAAACCTGGAAAGTTTTAAAGTATTTAAACTGGCAGAAGCTGAGGGGCCTGATTCAGATTCAGCCAAAGGATCCTGTGAGAATTTTTCTTTACTTCACAATTAGGGCAGTCAAGGAAAATTCAAGGAACTGGAAGGGCATGTAACATAGGCAGTAAGACCAACATCAGGAGTCATGCAACAGTCTTCATACCCTAAACCCTGAACTAATTCTTTAGGAAGAACAATGGCTTAACTTTCTAACGTTTTGCTATATGTTAGACAGAGGAAACATCCCTGTTTTTCTGAATTCTCTAGCATGCTTCTTTAGGCAGTTGGCAACTTTGCTTGTTCCAGGAACCCCTTTTGCAATGTTTAAATTCTCAAGAGTTCATTAGAAAAAAGCCAAAGAGAAAAATACATTTTCCTCATTTTGATTACAAAGGATTGCCATTTTGGGGCTTCTATCTCCCTAGAGGCCTTTAGAATTGAATTTTATAACTTTCCTTGCAGAGATTTTGTAAGAGAAAAAACATTTAAATCATCAAGTACCCCATAAATATGCTATTTATAACGCTATCTTATATAGAGTGAGAAAGGTTTTTAAAAAAAAAAAGAGTTAATATAGACACATGGGTGGGAACTAGGAAAGATGAAGTCTGAGCAGTTTCACCGAAGCCAACAACTTACCAAAGTCATTGTCTAATTTGTCTAGAGTTCCAGTAACGTACACTAAATCAAGAAGGCAAGAACAGATTTGTCTCTCGCTCGCACCCTATGTCTTTGCCAAAATGTCACCTTCCTTCCTGTTATGAAAAGAGACATCAAGCCCCCAAATTCTGGCTTTATTAGATTTTACAGCCTTCAAGTGAGCACAGGTATTTATTGCACCAACATGGCAAATGTCTAGCCGCCTGCAGGTACACAGAAAAAGTACATTTTCAGGAGCAAGGCAATACTCCTCACGCTTTTCTACTGAAATGTGGGCACTGCAGCAGAACATTAATAGTCATATTTTAAAACATATTGGAGATGTTACAAAGGAAAATAACAATAGGAGTTCCTGGAGGTTGGAGGGAACACTTAAGTTATGGAAATAATGCATTGTGACTTCAAAATTATTTACTTGGCTGCCCTTTTGAAAGGGGTCATTGCCTCTCCTGTTTCCAGTCAAAGCGGACCTCAAGTAGGGAAAGGTGGGATGCCTTGGCACAGGCACATCAGTGGCAAAACAGGCAGAATTCAGACCTCTGACTTACAGCTCGATTTCTTTCCTCCACAGCAGATTCATTATTTACTAAACAGGGAGCTGATTCATCCAGATCAGTGAGTACTTGGACTCGTCTTATTTCAGCAACCTGCATTTTACATTTTTTCACAGTTTTAACAAACACAGTGCAAAATGCCCAGCCAAATGAGAACAGTTTTCTCTCCTTTCAAAAAGCAAATGATCCTTGCATGATTTGCAGTTGCTGTATTAATTATGAAAAAATCTATTTACTTACGATTTTTCTAAGCTACTCCAAAAGTAAAACCATTTAAACGTTGATTCAGTTTCAGTGCCCAAGAGAACTGCCCCCAAGGAATCCCAGCCACTGAATCATTTGAAAATGCCCTTGTAAATTAGCAAGCATTGCACAAACACTGCTGGCAAATTCAATCATTTCTGTGTCATGCTGCATTGTTATCTCCTGCTCACTTAGAGAGCTGAAGTTCATTCTGCCTTGATTCCATGTAGGCTAGTGAGATGATACGAATGACTTTGCTTAAGCAGCACTGACTCTATTAATATTTAAATACAGAGAACGATAAAAGCAGAGCAGAAAGACTTAGAAATTAAACTACCAATTGCATGGTGTTTCCTCATGTTCTGTATTTTTTTAATATCTATCATCTCTTCAGCAGTATTTTTCTATTTTAAAAAATCCTTTGTATTTAATGTAGAGCTATTAGAAGAAAGATCAAGGTTCTAGCTACAGTATCTCTAATGTCTCTCAATCCCTATGGGCTTTCACAGAATTAACCAGGGTCAGAATTTTGAAAACAGATGCTTTTTCTTAAGCCCAGCCATTGTTAGAGATGTTACCACATAAGCACTTTCAGAAATCAGAGTCCTGATACAATAAAATCAGTCTCTTGTTTATTCTTTGATTGATTGCTTCCTAATTTACAGGAAACTGAGAAAAATATTCAAAACTTTAATATCATATATATTCCTCCAACAACAAATGCAACAACAATGTGTGGAACTAACATATGAACCCTGCATCAAAACCAGTTATATTCCTAGTATAAAACTGAATTACACGTGCAAGTAGCAATTTGTTAGTTGAGACTATATAGCTAAAGAATAAAAAGCTGAATTTTAGAATTTATTTTCATCTGTTATAAAATGCTCCCTAAATTTTAGACTTCATGAATTCATACTTATTTTGATCATGTTATAAACTTATCTCAGTGTTTTATATGGTTACATAAGTAAATGTTTAAAACGCCTGAGGTATTACTGCAAATTAAATATAAATACAGAAAAAAAAGACTATGTTCTGGTTATTCTGGGGCTTTTTCCAAGATTAGGAGACAGTTTGAAATTCTATAAAAAAAATACTGCTACATGACTTTTCATTTCATGAGGGTTAAAAATCTTAACTCTCAGTGGAGCAGTGAGGATATAATTAAAGTTAGCAGATGCTGTGTTTCCAATATTTGTAAAGGCACGTGAAAGACACGCAGAATAATTCTTACTATAGTATTACAAGTGTTATTCTCTGACAGTCTATTAATATTTTCCCCATTTTATTCCCTAAACTCAAGTAATGCTAATATTTTTCTCAGGCATATTATGAAGGTTTTGCCTATTATGTTCTTTTAGTTTCATAAGCTCACATAAATTGGTGTCAACTATATTTGTATAGATAATTAAATATTATTTAATCCTTTCCTGACTGATAAATAGAAGTGATTAAGCAATAGTTGGGTAAAGAACTATAGCCTCAGTTGTCTGCCCCTCCTACAGCTAATATTTCAGCCTTAATGAAGTTAGTCATCTTACACTAGATATAACAGTGCCAGGCAAATTGTCAGTGATGCCAATAACTTGGAAATTTTCTGAAATACCACTTCAGCTGTTAAATTGTCTTACTTCTTCATTCCCATGAACTTGCTAGTGGAATAATTTGAAATTAAGGCAAGCTAACAGTCTAAATAAGACATAAATAAAATACAGTATTTTGCTCTAACACAAGAGGAGGATGCCATTCTTGGGTCCTGATCTTAAAAGCACTTAATACAGCCACATTTTTACTTATGTATGAGATGTACTTACATTGTGCGGTAAGATTCTCGTCACATACAAAACTGGAGCTGATTTTAATATAGAAAGGAAATTGAAACGGACAATTTGCTGCAGAAGTGCATCCATGTGAGTCTCATGACGTTTAACAAGGCCAAGTGGAAGCTCCTGCACTTGGGTCAGGGCAGCCCTTGGTGTCAGTACATGCTGGGGGATGAAAGGATTGAGAGCTGAGGAGGACTGGGGGTGCTGGTGGATGAGAGGCTGAACAAGACCCAACCATGTGCCCTTGCAGTCCAGAAAGCCAAACACATCCTGGGCTGCATCCAAAGCAGTGCGGTCAGCAGGGCAAGGGAGGGGATTCTGCCCCTCTGCTCTGCTCTGGTGAGACCCCACCTGCAGGGCTGTGTGGTAATATTTTATGGTACCAAACAGTACTAATAACACTCCACATGTTCAGGCCTCTTTAAGACTCTCAGTGCAGGAAGTACCTCTCACCTGTAAAAAGCACATTTTCACTGCATGCTTCTAAACTGCAGACAAGGTTGAAAGGAAAATAGTCTACATTTTTCAAGAGGATTATTTTAGAATGAAGGACTCCAGTGGTTCATATGGAATATGAATCATAAATCATTAAAATTCTCTTTGATACATCGGTGCACAAGAAACAATCATTACTTAAAGGTAGGTCTGAGATGTGAAAGAACTTTGTTATGACCCACAAAAGGAAACTCTATGTATGGCAAGAGTAAAACAAAGTAGCATTCCCAAATCCATAAGATACTGGGCTGAAACCCAGGAAATAAAATAAATTTATTGCTATGACTATTGCATATTTATAAAGCACCTTACAAATGGGAACTTCAAAGGATTCTTCAAAGGATTCATTAATAAGATCACAATAATGCAGTGAATTAAGTGTTATGGTATTCATTTTAAACACCATTAAACTTAGGCATGGGCAGCTTAAGTGACATACCCAAGAGTGTAATATATAAAACAGTGTTAAAAGAAAAGGTTGGGCTTCTCAGTTCCCGTGAAGACTATGGACTGAGACTTCAACTTTCTTTTATGAATAAGACAGTAAGAAAAAATATATGTTCTATCCATGAAAGAGGGTTTTGGCCATCACAGATTTAAAAGTAAGTGCAGTAAGGAATCAAAACTCACTGAGGAGCAACGAGCATACCAAGCCTGGAAAACATGGAAAATAAACAAGTTCTATCTCTGAAGTGTGATTTAGTTATCAACCGAGACAACAGCCTAACGTGAACTGGAGGTGCCATAGAATCATTACACGAAATTACATGCATTATTTGGATTATTTTCATAGTAGACATTTGCTAGATACCCATCTGACCACAAGAGGTAAAATGAGGTGGAGATGATAACTGAAATGCAAAACAGGCAGATGATATAGGTTGCAATCGATGAGAGGCTTCAACAGTTGCCCAGAAAAGTGCTGGAATCCATTAAATTGGATTAAAAAATATCACCAGTGCAGCAGCCAGTCGGATTCAGTTTCTAGCAGTTTGGCATAGAGAACAGATCATGTTTCATTAGGATTATTCCTGTTTCCTTTTAACATAGTTCTCAGAATATCGTGGAAGAAGTGATATAGCGATATAGTTTCAATTTTCACGACTTGTCAGGTTTCTTCTATGCACGCACCGCTGTCATTTTAAATACTTATCTACAGCACATATTTTTGCTGCAGCTTTGCTTGCAGCAATGTAATTGCATCTCCCACACTGCATATATCACTTAAGAAAGCAGCTGAAATTTTAAAATTCCAAATGTCTAAAGCCTGATTATCACAGAGCTCTTTAACAAACTATGTAGATGCCCATCTTGCTTTCTTCTACTTCCCATCTTTCCCATTCTTTTCAATTCTAGATATTCACCATTGATCACTTGTTGCTTACTGTCCATATAAGTCTGGACATATTTCTCTTCAAAACACCATACTTTTTGAAGACATGCATTAAAGCAAGCTACTGCTAAGACGCAGATATTAAATCAAAGTTTCCATATTAATTTTTTCTTGTTCAATCCAAAAGAAAAAAAAGATAAATCACAGTATTTTTAATATTACCACTTATTTTTTCATCATTCATCTTAGAGGCTCTAGCTCCCCAATAGCCAGCTTTTTGCATGTGAGGATCATGAGTAAAGCAGCACTACTGATTAACTTCTCAGTCGTGTATTTGTCCAGGTACTTTCTGAGCTCAGAGAGACATAGGCTTCATACCCAGAGAGAATGAAATACGTTTTGGAAGATTATTTCAAAATAATTTTCTACAATCTTAGTTTCAAAATGCAGCTAGTTTTTCTCTTACATTTATAATGTGCCAAATATCTGAGCCTTCAGATATAAAAAGTTACAGATTGCAACACTAAGCTAGAGATCTGAATTTTTGAAAGCACTGGTCACACTAAAGCCCCACAAACTGAAACTGAACATAAAAGTACTTAGATCCTCACAGTATCAGTTATTCTTATTACTTGAAGTGGTACAATGAAACTTCTGTGAATGCTCTAGGGCTCATAAAAGCCAGGTACTTAATGGAAAGGAACATGAAGTGTTGTCAAAAATAAGGGATGTGTTGGAGTTCTACAATGCCCTGCAGGAGCTGACTTTGGTCTAAGGTTTAATGTTTCTGTCTGATTTTCTTGGGGTTTTCTCCTGTTCCCTCCAAGTCATATCAGATCACTTTTCACATCATATGGATTGTAGTAGTCAAATAGTCAAATTCATATGTTATGTGAACATATCATATGAATGAACACAATGACAGAAAATAAACCAGGAAACAAAACAAGAAAAGAAAAAACCCTTGTATTCTTTTGAATGGAGAAGGCAAATACTGCATGATTGAACTAATTTCAAACTATAGTCATATCACATAAGTACCAAATTTTACCCTGCTATAAACTTGAAAAAAATCAGTGAATGTACCCCATTTTATTTCACCACACCAAGCCCCCACTCCGATATTGAGGGATGTCTCGCAGCACCCTAAAGAGCTTAAAATTACTAATAATTTACTTTGATAAGCAATAACAGCAAGAACATTTGAGATGGAGCCAGATTGGGATCAGCTCCAAAAAGATGCTGAGAAAAAAATTAAGCATGCTTTTAAGGCTATATCCCTCAGTGGGTAATTTAAGTAAAAACAAAGCAAAGCAAACCAATCAAACAAAAAAAAAAAAAAAGGAGAGAGAGAAACTGCAGTCTTTTTTGTCCCCCTTTTGATGGGGAAGAATACCCATTCTTTGTAAGTAATATGATCACAAACTCTAGATTGGAAACCAAGCCCAACAATTTTCAGCACCTTACGTCATCCCCCCCAAATTTAAAATCCCTGACAAGTCACAGTCCTTACAGTGGAACAGGAGCCAGCTCCTCCTGCCGTAGCAACACAGGTTTGGCACAATTTTATGAAACACGTATCTCTGTGAGTAAAACAGACTGTAAAGATAGCTGAGAGCAAAAACCAGGTAAGAAGGCACCATCCTTATGTCATCACTTGTCATTCCTTACCCTGAGGCTCTGTCCGATCGGACCTCACGTCCTTGGCTTCTGCCTACTTGTGCCTAGTTATCTTGAACTACGTAACAAGTTCTGTGCATGCATGGTTTCACATTCCTGCCATAAATCTCCTAGTAATACCAATACTCCATGTTGCATTGCTCTTGATGGTGTTCCAAAGGAACAGAGGCAGATGACACATTCTATTCACAGAAAGGTGACTTCTGAGACCAAGTAGGGCACTAGATTAGTACTGTTTTCTCTGACTGTGAGTCAAAAATCCCTTGGGGGTCACACAAAGGTTAAAAAAAGAGAGCTATCAGTGAGCAACAGCTCAGTCCCTGCAGGGCTGTGAAATAAGAGACACTATTATTACTTACTCCAATTTTTACACTTCCCAGAAAACTCAAATTACCTTTAATTGCTGGAAACAGTTCGTCTCCTCCAAAATGAAGAAGTCGATAAGCACAGTTGTTTTTCACTCCCCTGTCCTGGGGGGATTTGTTAATACTGACTAGTAGAGATCACTCCAAAACATTCTGAGAGCTGAGAGGGTTTTTACCTTTCAGAAAGTTAGCTAAATGTAATCATTAAAGTAAAAGATCTGAGGAGAGGTGGCAAGAGAATAGACCATTGTTCCACAGCCATTTCTCTTGGCAACTGTGTCTTTCTCAGGAATATCCTGCCTCCTGTGTCCCCAGCCATGTTTCCATCACACAAATGCTGAACACGCATTTGGTTGTCATGGTACAATGCCACTCACTGCAGAGATTTCTGGGAAAGCGGGTTATAACTCTCAGTTTAATAACAAGCCATCCTGTAAAGGCAGAATACTTTTAAAATAGATCTTTCTATTTCATCATGCAAGCCCATAAACAGCCATAGGGGCAAACAACAGGGACAGAATAAACTTAAGAGAAAGGTACTACTGTATCAGGATGGAGTGGAAATAGAGCTAGAGGACACAAGGACAAGGACTAATTACTAACTAGAACACCAGTCTGGAAGACAAAATGACAGAGGGTGTACAGAAACCACTGTACATATCTGGAGTAGAGAAGGACAGGGTGAGTCAGCAACATTAGAAATAAAAAAAAATCATGATTTTAATGCAGACAAAATCAATGAGATGATGACAGAATTCTTTCCAAGAAGAATTGTTTTCAGTGTTCTCCATGAGGTCTTTAAAATACCTAAACATGATGAAGCTCTTGAAGATTGCAAGGATAGAACTACAACACAAAGTGAATACAGAAGCATTGATTAAATGCAGAGTAAGAGTACATCAAAGCAGACTGAAACCATCTCTTCAGAGTTGCAGGAGGAAGAAATAGGAAAGCTAATCAATTTTCCTTTTAGCTTATGTAAACAATACCAAGTTAAACTAAATGTCATATTATAAATGCATACCTCTTTCTTTTGGAGAGAAACTGACAGAGTGTAAAATATGCAAATAGCAGCACAAGTCAGGGCATCTGGAGTATTTAGTCTTTGACATCCCTTCTTTTTGTTCTACCTACTGCCAGAGGAAAAAAAAATCAGGTCTAGGGAAGAGCCCTCCTTCCTCAGATGCACTGCTGAGTTCAAATCAATGGTCTGTTTCCCGTCTGTGTACAGATCTCCAGCTGTTTATACTGGGACTTCTAAATATGCACTGAAAGAGTTTTAAATTCTTAATAGCAGGAAAAACTGTATTATATCTAAAACACAAGAAATGTGCTTTAACTAAAAAAAAAAAAAAGCTTTTCAGTTGCAAAGACAAGCATTCAAAAAGTATCCCAAAATATCTTTGTCTGCAGTTCCTTTTTCAAGTTGTCCTCTGCAAAGAATGAGGCAAGGCTGAGGCAAGATCTGAATGGACGGTGAATGTAAGGGAAGGAATGACTAAAACATGATCATGCACTTGAGAATAATATGATAATATTTATATTGATGTGTACAGTATAACCATTCTATCCCTCCCACATTTTACTGGAAATAGTAACGATTTTCTACTGAAGCAATCCATACATATGTACTACAATCCTTTTGAAGAGGGGAAACAAAGAAGGTGAAGTATGGAAAATTTCTGGTTCAGTGAAGCTTGTCTCAGAAAATGAAGAAAGTAAAAAGTAAAGCTGTTAATGGATTGTGCACGCACAATTTTATTGCAATTGCCATAGGAGTAACACAGTAAAAATCATAAAAAAATGATTAAAATTTAAATAAAATAATAAAGCTACGAAGATCCAAATTAACTTACCATTAATAAGCTTTACAGACCTCATAAATTTAGTTGCATTTTAATGCTCAAAATAATTAATAAATATATACATAGAGTAGTGTAAGGATCAACATATTTGTCTACATATCCCATTCAGCATAATTCCTTATATGCATGAAATTCATAGGCGTGACTAGGGAATACTGAGCCTTTTCAAGTGCAGAACATAATGTGTAATAATTAGACTGAGTTTGTCCTTTTCATCTGCAGGGCACTGGAGATAATAACTATGATGTCTTTGAAATGACAGTGTGGCAGGTGTGGTTCTAAGCACCATATGTCAATGGCTCTGAAACTTCCCTCTGAACTGACATAATTTAATATTTTTTTTTTCCAAATAAAAATTAACTATTCTAGCGAAATCCCAGCCTTCTGCATTCTGAATCAGTCCCTCCCATATTTCATTTCACTTGTTTACAACACATCTGAAGTTTATGCTTTATCTGTAGTAATGCAGAAATCATCAAAATCCAGACATACAATTTAATCAACACTCAAGAATTTTCGGTCCAAGCTAGCATGAAAAAATTAAACAAAAATTCAAGTGTATATATATCTTCATATGCCCAAATGGACAGGCAACATATTATAAAGGCAAAGCTCCAACATTCCCCTTGAAAGTCAGAGAGTGTCTTTCCATCAGAATTAAGAGGTTTCAGATCAGGCTATATTTACTGAAGTCATTTGTTTTTGGAAAATATTCACTTTTTCCTATTCTCTTGTTTTTTCTGTGGTAGTAACAAATGCCTGGAAAACACACTGAAATCTGCTTCTGAGACTAAAAATGGAGGCTATATCCTTCGTTATATTAATAAAAATTTATCCTCTGAGTGATATTTAGTTTTTACAAGTTCCTTGATTATATAATAATTTGAAAATAGAGGAATGAATTATGTGATATCCTGTGAGAAGCTAGAATACTTTTTTTCAGGAAGTCAGTTCTAAGTTTGATGGAACAAAGTCTCCTTGTTATTTCATTCTGTAGATATCATAGCTTACAGTTTTAACTCTGAAATTCTCACCAAATTCAGCATTAGACTCTACTATAGAAAATTCTCTGTTCACACTTCACTCAGGAAAATATGAAACTTTGGCAAGCAAGACAAGTAATGTCTAATATTCCATATCCATAAATGAAGGGAGATGAAGAACACATTTTTCAAAGTGGAACTGAAGATGCATGCCAATAAGTTCAAGCAAAGCACTCCTAAATAGAGTATTAGGTTTACATTTCTCACACATCAGATTAAATCCTATGAAAATCTGATTTCTCTTTTCACCTTCTAAAACCTTATTCATACTGTGCTTTTTAATCAAGCAAAAATAGAAAATAAAAAGATAAAAAATAAGTCTATTGTAAATAGCTGTACATCTGGTTTATTCAGATTTTCTTATTGGCCTTCAGCTGTTATTTGAATCTCATCAGCCTGTTATATTGGGACAGTAGAAAGGTCATTAGAAGCACATTTCTGGTGGCATTTTGTCTGAATAGAGCCCTTAGAGGGAAAAAAGCCTGGGAATGTTACAGACAAAAATAGCAAGGAAGCCAAACTTCACAGACATGGAGCTAAGAAAGGATGTAAGCCACCATTTGATCCTGATCTGCTGTCCAAGAGATTCATTAGCTACACCCTGTGATCACCTCACTCTGGCATAGCAGAGGCACAGCAACGGTGTCATTGCTTCGCACAAATACCTAAACTCAGCACATACTTTCTACTCTTCTGCTGGTAATCAGGTCAGTAAGAATTCTGATGTAAGCAAGTGAATAATCATTGATTTCACTCTGAAACCATCCAGGATGCACAATGTTTATATGCAGTTTGCATTTGTTATTGCTAACACAGATCAATCCAATTCAGTGTCCAAGCTTCATCTTTCACTTTTTGGACCATGAAACTTTTTTTTTTTTTTTTGAAACTACATTTTTAAATGATCAGCAATTCAGTATCAAATGACAATTTCTACTTATAGAGCCCTTCTTCTTCATACTAGTAATTTTAAATTCAACTTTTAGCTGCAGTAAAGGAATGGATTATGGTGGCTCCCAGATTTGTCACGAGTGGATATTTGCCAACGTTAATCATTATTGTGGAACTCAGCACCTAGTTGCAATGCTCAATATATACTTAATATATATACTTAATACATACTTAAAAGAGATCAGGACAGGAGAAATAGGAAGATCTCTCGCTTACAACTCAAAACATAGTGGGCTGTGTGGTCCCAAAACTTAAGTATTCCTAGCAAAACTAAATAGGGATACTTATGCAACTGAACAGTATTTTCTAGTTTACCTGTTAATCCCTTGCTGTAAAAAGTGCTACTTTATTTTTAAGACAGTGTACGGGGCTGGAGACAGGACCACCCTTGCCTCTGTCTCTGTAACACCCATGACTAAGACAGCTTTCCTCCGTTTAGACATGTTAAAGTAATTTTCAATTGTAGTATCTCAGATCCTCAAAGAGCTATAAAGATATGCAATAATTAACTCAAATAGACTAAGTGGAGCTTTCTGTGAGGAAAATGGCCCAGAATTCCAGATCAGAGACAGTAGGGAATTGGTTCTACCCCCCAACTTTCTTAATGCTGCATCTCTGTGTCTTCCTTTTAAAACTAGAGTCAAACAGAAGTTGAAAAGACAAACAAATTATCTACTCTTCTTCACTTCTACTGCTTCTAAACATGAACCTTTGCTATAGAACCACATTTTTGAATGCAGTATTCAGAGAAGTTGAGCACGTCTGTGCTGCTTGGTTATTTAATAAATTAAGAAGTGTGCTGCCATTTTTGTTCTGATGTACTGTATTTTTCTGTATTGATCAGAGGCTCACTGTGTACCATGTCATTTTATGTATCTAAAGGAATGAATGACTGAAATCAAATACTCTTGAATTCAGCTCAGTAAAAAAGTATTAAAAGAAATAGAATTCTATAGCTATAAATCAAGAGGATTAAATATATTGCTCCCCTCATTGCAGCATCTGAATGATACAGACCTCTCTTTTATTTTGTGCTCATATAGCTCTTTTCATAAACTATCAAAGGCACTGCCATAACATGACAACGTTAGAAAACTAATAGAAATAATATTATGACAGTATATAAGAGTCCACTTGGCCAATATAAAGCAATGCTGTAATATATTAGAAATATATTCACAGTTTAGTTCTTTTAGATAGTATGTTCTACGTTGCATAAAATCAGCCTTGTTTGTACTGTTCATTTGCTTTATATAAAAAGTGCAGGGATTACCCTCAAAATAATTTTCATTTTTTTTAAGTCAGTTCAAATATCTGTATGACTGAAATGAACAGTGACTTACTGGATTAAAGCAATCTTCAGCCTACAGAGGCACAGAATACCCAGGTCTGCCTGGTGATGCGAGCTTCCTCTTTGCCATCTGCTTCTAAGCAGGAGGAACAGAGAACTGTTCTGCCAGAGGGAATTCCTTCCCAAAGGCTGACACTTGGCATCATAGCTCCCATAACGATGCTTAACAGAGCAGTAGGAAGCGCTCTCAGCACTCGCGTCTAGAGGTGCGGTTCCTTTTCCACACACATATTCTTCTGACCTTTTACCTCTAGCAATGCAGACAGCCCTGATGTCTCACTGGGATGCATCTTGCTCCCCAACACAAGGGAGACTTACATAGAAAAAAGAGTTATACCTAGCAAAAATCAAGACTTTAAGTAACGCAAGCAAACAGAGACTTGTGAAATGAAAATAAACCCCAAAACCCGGCATAAAATACCATTGTAATCTATGCTTACAAGTACATTTCATTCACATCCCTCACGCACATTTCTTTCAATGTGCTCTTGCTCAGAGAGTATACAGACATGAATTCTGTCCCTTCCTCTCCCTTTATGAGGTTCCACAACAATAACTTCCATCTCCAGCTACTTTGGTATGGATTTAAATGTCCTGGGAAGTTCTAGCTGCAGTCAGAGAGCTTGCGTATGTAAGGTGTACTCACTTTGTTCTGTTAATAATCATATTGCCTAATCCAGACTGTTCAATGTTCAGTTCTTCAATCTTTCAGATTTCCATAACTTCATGATAAACATTACATCAGACACTGGATATAAAAAAAATGCTATGCATCTGATTTCTGGCATGTTAACAATTTCTCACAGAGATCTCACCTTCTACAGCAGATACAAATGTCACCTCAATAAAAAGTGACCTTCTTGATGCATTTGAGAGTAAATTCTTTCCCTCCCCTTCACCCTGCTTTAATATGTTCTCTTTTGCGAGAAAAAGTTTTAAGTAGTTTGGAGCTGATTTTTTGTTATCTGTCAACTTTATGTTGCCAAATCAACAACTAATGTTTTCCAAATCCCCAATATGTCAGGGGAATAAAGGAAAAAAAAAATTTCTATTTGGTATGCAGATCAAGTCTTCCACACCCAATTTTATTCTACTGTAGTCAAAGCAAAATTTCCACTAAAAGAAGTGTTAAAAATTGCAGGACATAATTCTCGAACAGTACAGGAATCAGAATATTCAGAGGAAGGTGCCTGAACATCCAGTCTTACAAAGAGTAAATACCACAAACTGTTCTTCAGTACCAGATGACCAGTTTTCTGCCACCTATCACAACACAGCTTGAGAAATGAAATGGGAAATCATAACTTATCAAACTAAGAGGAGCATAATTGGAAAAAAATTAAATAACAGAGAAAGAATAATAGAAAAAAACTGGCAGATGAACAAAGCCCAACCCTACAGAGATGAGGAAAAGAAAGAAGTAAATTGAGAGACTGAGTCACTGGCATTCTGACATACTAAGGGGACCAGCTTTTCCACCATTTTTTAATGAAAGAAGAATTTCACACAGCAAGTTTAAACAAAAAGAATATGAAACAAAACAAATGTATTTTATACAGTGTTATCAGCTGTGGAGAGAGTAATTTAAATGGCATTCTGTAATGCAGGTGAAGGCTGTCTGGTAACTCATCTCTTTCATATTTGATTTCTCAGATCATTTCAGAGATCCAGTGGTCTATCCTTGTCATGTCACAGTCTTTAATCTTTTTGTGAAATACTGAAGGAATTGATGCTGAATTGTCTGTCCTGTCTATATTTGACTCTTAAGGGTTATTGACTTTGGTTCTGTCTAAAGGCTCTTTCTTCTAAGACAAAACCCTTGAGATCTCTTGGTGCTGTGTTGCCTGCTAGCAAGGGGCACTGCCAGTTCTGCATGCTCATGCTTTGTGACTGTAGTCTTATTAATCTCCAGCTGTGTAGAGCTAGTTTTGCCCACACAGACATTCAAAAGACAAGCTTTGTTCTAAACATGGCTATGGGGATTGTTGTTAGGTGAAAAGAACTTCTGTTTTGATTTGACTATCTCATTTCTTCAGTTCCGTTTCAAACTCTGGGACATGCCTCATCTTTGAATGGAGATTTTCATTATGTTTAAGAACATAACTAATTCTGAAGCTGTATATACTTCACTTAATTTGAAAGGTTTGGACTTTTCCATAAATCATGGAACACAACTTGTTTCTCAGCTGTTACAAAACAGGAAACAAAACCAAACCCTGCAGTGACTATATGGCTTTACTATAAATACCCTTAAAGGGGCACAGTGATTGAAAATTCAGAACCATTCATCTTAAAACATACCAAAAGAAAACATTGATCAAACAGACCAGCAAAATGCAGCCACCTGTAAACTGACCAGCCAAAGAAATGCACAGAAAAAAGCTCTATTTGTTAGGACAATGTGAAACATTTGTCATTCACACCAGAAGCAGAATTCAAGGATATATACTTAGTACTGATATCAGATCAGGATCGCTAGAGTCCAATGAAGATGAAAGCCTCTTACTGAAAATATAAATTACCTTTTACCATCAAGATTTCAAGTTATATTAAAACAGCACTCTTATCTTCTCCTACTTTCAGTCAAAATGGCATTTCAAGAATAGTTCACATGAAACACAATTTAGGCAGGGAATCAGAGACTGAAACATCAATCCATTAGGCTTCCTATTTCTCAGGATGTGTTAAGAGTGGAGAAGTTCAAACTTCACTTAATATGTTGCAGATGAAGATATCACAATGTCATTCCCTCTAATTTCAGTTTCTTTCCATATCTGTCTTGAGGGGTTGTAACTTCTTTTCCCAGTGTAAAGCCTGAAATCCAAATGATTCCCTGTGGCATTGAGGTTGGATTCTTAGAGCCATAAAATATCTCAAGTTGGAAGGGTCAAGTCCAACTCCCTGTTTCTCACAGGACTACCTAAAAGTAAATCATATGACAAACAGCATCATCCAGATGCTCCTTGAACTCTGTCAGGCTGAGGGCCATGACCATTCCCCTGGCGAAGCCTGTGCCAGTGACCAACCGCCCACTGAGTGAGAAACCTCCAATCTGAAGTTGCCTTGGTGCAGCTTTATTCCATTTCCTTGTGTCCTGTTGCTGGTCACCAGAGAGAGCAGATCAGCACCTTCCCCTTTGCTGCCCTCCTTGAGGAAGTTGCAGACTGCAATGGGATCACCCCTAGCCTTCTCTTCTCCAAGCTGAGCAAACCAAATGACCTTTAAATCCTCCTCATAGGTCTTGCCCTCAAGGCCTTTCACCCTTTGGCTGCCCTCCTGTGGACACAATCTACGAGGTGGATGTACTTCTGAGGCCCCCAAAACTGCACTCAGTACTCGAGGTGGGGCTGCAGTGGAGAGCAGGACAATAATCTCCCTCAACCAACCAGCCATGCTGTGCCTGATGCACCCCAGGACACAGCTGGCCCTTTCGGTTACCAGGGCACTGCACAATCAATTTGCTATTGACCCAGTTCCCCAGATCTCATTCTGCAGGGCTGCTTTCCAGACTCTCTTCCTCTGATTTGTATGTACAACCATATTGTACTGTCCCCGGTGGAGAATCCTGCACTTGCTCTTGTGACTCAAACTCCAGAAGTTTGTGGAGAACTGTTGCCTGCGGGATGGACTCATAGTGCAGAAGTTCATAGAAAATTTGACACATTCCTGTGTCATGTATCTCCCCTGATGAGAGAGGATTTCAAGAACCATACCTTGATTACACAAAGACAGACGGGTCATCAGCGTTCTCTTCTGCTCAAATAGGTGTTTATTAATTCTTATCTTAGAAAAGCACAGCATGGAACGTAGCTGGTTAGTGGATGTTAAAAGCTGAACGCCGAATTCCCCCTTATCTAGATTACAGACCTTTCTTAAAGGTAAATTATCCAATTAGAACTTAAAACGACAGATGTTTTCACTCTGCAACCAATGTCCAGCATTTTACTCCGTCCTGCACACAGGAAATGTGGAAATTTTCATCCAGTCAACCTAACCTTGCTTTTGCCGCAGAACATAAAGGAGAAGAAGGAAGAAAGTATAAAGAACAACAACTATCCTCCATTTTAGAAGATTTTCACCACTATCTATTTACTATGTTAACAAACCCAAAACCACACAAATTCTCATCTTGTGACAATCCCACATGACATCCCATCACCCAATTTACACTCGTGAGAATTTTACTGATTCCTAGAGAATAGGTAACCTTTTCCATGGATGGAGGTCAAATCTTAGATTGTACATAGGGTTTTTTTCCTCCAAACAGATAGAGGAATATAATTCTATGCATTTCTGACTCCAACAATCTCCCTTGGGAGGGACCCCACATTGGAGCAGGGGAACGTCTCCTCTCCCTGAGCAGCTGCAGAAACAACCCAGGATAAACCGATCATAACCCCCACTCCCTGTCTCCCTGCACTGGATGGGAGGAGGTAGAGGTGGGAATGAGGGAGGGATGGGGGAAGGGTGTTTTTAAAGTTTATTTTACCTCTCATTATCTTGCTGTTATTTTGTTAGTAATAAGTTCAATTAATATCCCCAGTTTGAGTCTGTTTTGCCCATGATGGTATGTGGGGAGTGATGTCTCCCAGTCCTTATCTCAACCCACGAAATGTTCTTTATATTTTCTCTCTCCTATCCAGTTGTGGAGGGGATTCACAGAGCAGATTTGGTGGGTGCCTGGCATCTGGCCAGGGTCAGCCCCACTACACTGTTCATGCTGTGCATGTTAGCATAAAGGCATTTCAAATGAGCTCCGGTGTACTCAGCACATTGTTGAGCAAACTGAAGCACCTGCTAGCACATCATCCTACAAAAGCTGGCATGCTGCCCCCAGGCTTTTCTTTAGTGAGCCTGGTTTTATCCCTTTCCCGCCTTTCTCCCTTCAAACTTAGTATAAAGTTCTTTCAATGACACCTGACTGGGCAAAGGTCTTTTTCTCCCTTCGAGAAAGGATTATCACTAAAGCATCAACAAAGGAAGCTCCATGAGAGTCTGCCCGCATTGCAGGTAGAAAAACGCAGCCAAGAAGACACCTGAAACACAGTGAGGGACTGGTGCTGGATCCTCCGGATCTCAGACCAGTTCTAACCACAAGCAAGATATTCCTGTCTGTTGTTTACAGTAAAGTACCTAAGACAAATTGGTGCAATTTTTTTGCAAAGACCCCTGGGCCCTCACTAAAAAGAGCCACATAAACTTGTTTCTACTAGATGATAGAAAACCAAATTAGGTCTGGAGAAGCTAGGTTGAATTGATTAGCAACAAGTTTGAGTAGAAGATTGTTGAAAAGCAGACCATAAGCTGAAAACTATCACCACGCATAAAAATGCAGGAGGCAAGGCTTCTCTTTCCTGTATCAAACCTTTCTTCTGTCACAAATCCGTTTATAACTTCTCCCAGGTAGTAAAGGAGTTTCTGTTCTTTTCAGAGGGGAAAGCTTCAGACTCTCCACCACAGCTACAGGTTACACAAAGACGTAACCCTCAGTAATGTCACACGAGTGCAGATTGGTCTGTCCCCTGGCAGCTGCCAAGCCTGGGGGAGCCTGGTGAAGTATGGAAGAAATTTGTGAATTGCAGCAGCTCTGAATGGTTTTAATGAATGAATGTCAGGGAGCTGGAGGGAGCTCACCGGCAACAAAAAGGAAGGTATTTCCCAGACACATTTGAAAGCCTACCCTAGTACTCAAGCAGCCAAAACATCTATACTGAGCAAAGAAAAAATTTTTCCCCATTAAATGATGTTTTCTGTTTTTTCGGTGTCCCATGAGATGTGGGAATAGATCCTTATGAAAGCTTTAGCATCAAAATCCTCATTTTATTTTCTACCAGTGTGATTTTCCATTGTTATTTTTCTTGCATTGTTATCTTTCTTTCTTTCATACATTAAGGCACATTAATAAAGGAAAGAAGCAAGTCAGCCTGCCAGATATTTCAAAATGTACCATGGGAAATGATTGGTTTAGGATGAGTGAACAAAATCTGTTTGTTCAGCAAATTTAATTTTAGCTGAGGACCAAGAAATATGTGTGTAGCATGGACATATGATAAGTAAACTGGGCTCAAAAATACACCATATAGCTGGGCTTTTGGGACAGCAGAGAAACTGAATGATTTGATGCTTCATGGCTCAACTCTGCCTTTTAACATGAAGGAAGAGGCATTACAGTTACTCTGAGGGATGACAGATCTTTAGCTTGCACATTCTCTTGGACTTCTGAAATGCTAGAAACAAAAACATCCATAGTTAAGGCTCCAGGACAGGAAGAGAGTCTCCACAAATACAGTAGCTAAACCTGGAAGGTGAGATTGAAAGACCCCAATAAAATAAGATTATGTACTTTTAAAAATCCAACTATTAGCTCTCCCTGTGAAACAACATTTTATACTGCTAAATTGCTATATGTCTTATAAGCTGGCATATTCAGGGTTTTAATTCCTATAAGGAATTTCTGGGAAAGTTACTGTAAACTTGTAATTTGTATTCTCTAACAGGTCCACAGGAAAACAAGAAAATCCCTGTAAGATACAGCATCCAAATTCTCTCTCACAGAAGGATGGGAATTGAAACTCAGCACAGTTTAAGAAGCTCTGGAAAGATATTCAGGAGACTCTGTATGAACAGTCAGACAACAATAAAGGTTTTTGCTCCTCTTCCCTACCAGTTTTCTGCCATGCATTCCAGCACATCCATGGAGCCTGAAAAGCTGACTTGCATAACAATATCCTAACATGAATTACCTTTTCAGTGGTTTACCGTCTTGGGAGGTGATGTTTCTCCTTGTTTCCCAAACTACCCCTGGACCTTCTCATCCTACTAGCCCATTGGAGACTGTTCCACAGAGCTGCCTGGACCCCCCCACAGCATCCACCCTGTGGAAGAAACACATATTGAGACACTGTGATGCAGCAATTAAATCTTCTCAGGACATAAATTGAAGACATTGAGAGAGTAACTCCGCTAGACTAAAACATGATCTAGTGCTGTCATTACACAACCTGAGAAGGGAGGGGAATTGTGAGATTACAGTTATACAGAGATTACAGAGATACTCAGTGTGTGTAGGTATGACAGAACTGCTGAAGGCACAATTAATTCCAAGAAGACTTTTAAGGCACAGATATAAACACAGATTTCAAAGGCAGCAATTAGTCAATAATGCGATCGCCTAACCTTGCAGATGACCAGATGACAGCCTTGCCTTGCCTGCGAGAAGCGCCTGTATTTTTGCATACTTATCAGTAATAGGAAGGGGGTGGTTACTTCTGCATTTCTGTAATGAGTAGCTTCATCATACACCATGCAGGGCATGGTGGTAGATATTAGGCGTTTCCCTGCCATTAGTGACAGAAACACCTTATGCATGAAGGCAAGGCATTCCTTCCAGCACTGGAAACTTCCTTCTTCTAGAGTCTTACATGCACACCACGGCAAAAATTTTAATTGGAAAAAATTTAAAAATCAATTAATATGATAAATAATTTTAAGGTTATAGCCTCTATATACTGCATCAAATTTCTGTATCAGTCAATAAATAAGTAAAGACTAGAAATAATAATCATGCATAAAATTTCATAGCTTCAAAACATGAATAGGAAGGAGATAAAAAACAGGCTTTTTTTCAAATATTTTAAAAACATTGTTCATTTACTAGAGAAAAATAAATTCTACTGTCTCTTGTTTATGACAAAAGACAATTGAGTAAATAGTGACTTCAGATAACCCATAAGTCACTGATTCTGCTTTTCAAAGACCTGCCTGCTTTCTATTCCTTTGGCCTCGGCTGCCTAGCAACCCCCACAGAGCTTTCTTAGTCTATACTAATTCTGGAGAGTTTTCATTTATATATTTATTTATGAGAATGCCTATAAGGAGGATACAGAAACAAAAAGCTGTTTGTTCCTTCCTTCTAACACTGGATTCCAAACATGTCACCTCAGTGTCTCAGTGAAGGACACAGTCCTCGGTTTTGCAGAGAGGTACCTGACTCCTTGATTTTGCTTGGGAACTAAGCAAACCTCAGTTTTTATTAGACAAGAGCTTAGTCCCTGTAGGAAACTACTGATGTAATAGGTACTGATATTTCTTGCCTTCCCTGTTGATTTGATTCATTGATAAGCTTTTTCACCCTGAAATCCCAGGTGCTTATGTAAGGTTACTGTGCTCACGCAGCCTGCAGCTTTTACTTAACACGAAGACAGTTTGTGCTACTGTTCTGGGTCACCAACAGTTCCAGTATCAACCAAGCTCTAAAGGGAAATGGAGATTAAAGCTGATCTGCTGTGTCTGTGACTCAAAGCAAGACAATCTGGAAGGTTTGGATGGGACTGCTTTTTATAATAAGTAGTTTGAAACAGGATATGGTCTTTCCCTGAGCCAGCCATCAGCTTTGCATGGAAAAGCCTATTTCCTCTGGGGATTTTTTTGTTGGTTTGCTGGGTTTTTTTTCCTTCATTATAAGTGCAAAATTCAGGATGCCACAGAAAATATCCCTATGCTACATTAAGAAAATGCTTATTCTCTTGCCAATTCTATTCAACCAGCACTTTGCAAATACTTTATGCCCTTATCAAAACAGGAATCTCCTCCAGGAATCTCCTCCAATCACAAAGAAGGGGGAAAAAAAAAAAAAAAAAGGAGAGAGCTTAATCGGCTCTCTCAAATGATGTGGTAAAGACATGTCAGGTATTCAATAGCCTGTAGTGACACAGTGGAGATGTGGGGTTTGTGTCTCACTATTTCCAACCCTGAACTCAGATGGAAGAGCTTGCATTTACTTTTGGATCAAATTGAAGCCTGAAACACAACAAATCAGTATGTCTTAAGACATCTCAGTATGCCTTAATCACTTCATTCCATTTTTTTCTGATTAAGTTGACCTTTAGCTATGTATTGTCCCGAAAGGACATGCAGGGAATCTGTGACAGAACATAAATCTGAAACCTGATCTTCTAACTTCCACTCAGTTTCTTACCAACAGAGCTATATACATAAAGATTAGGTTGTTGTAATCTTGTAGGATTATGGAAGCATTTTGAAATCCTGATGTTTACACATACTTAGGCATCAAAAAAATTTACTCCAAATTCAATAGTCAGAAAAAAATATATCAAAAAATATTTCCTTAATATTGTAACGTGCAATAAAAAATACACGTTGGGTGGTATATTGGTGTCTAATGAAATAAAATAAAAGCAACAACATAAATTATAGAAATTATTCAAAAATAACCTGCTAGTTAAAAGAGTGACATTTTGTAGAGCTACTTAAAAACGGTGAAAATACCTATAGAAAATAAAATGCACAAAATGATTCAATAAACAGGAAGAAGAAAGTTACTGGAAGTAAACAGAGATCTGGGATTCCTTTTTTCTATTTGTGGGCTAACTAGAAGCAATTTTCTTAGTTCCTTTCCCTCTGTCATTCTACACAGTAATATAAATTTGTAGTTAGCAGCAAATATCTCAACTTTTACTCTGATTTATTGTAATACAAATAAATTCCAAATACAATCCAAAACTAAGTAGTTGCTTATGGAAAATTAATTTCCATACGTATGTTCATTTTTCACAGAGCATGATTATTATAGCAAAACCTGAGCATGTGGTGTTTCCTCCTCTTACAAAGTATGATCACAATTACATATGTTTTTAAATGTTAAGTCAAACTCTCTGAAAATAAACCTAATGAAGAGTACCAGAAGCACAAACGTACATATCTGTTTTCTCACTTGCTTTTGTGAGAAGTCTGTTTTTAATGAGTTCAAGGGCATGTAAATAGACAATAGAGGAAAAGACTTTTTCATGCATTTTTATGAAAAAAAAATATAATAGGGTTTTCTACAGAATGAATAAAATTGAACTGTGCCAAAGCAGCTAGCAGAGGAAATTCAACCAGAGAAAATGAAGTTTCTCAAGGTGCATGGAAAAATAAGTTGCAAACAGCCCCATCCAAAATTTCAGAGACTATAATTAGGTATTAAATCTACTATATTTATGCTGGAAAACCTCACCTGCCATGCATTTATGCTCACAAAAGAAGAGTATACCAAAAAGATTTTTTATCCTTGCTTTGGTCCTTCAGGAGAAGGAGAAGGAGAAGAAGAGAAGGAGAAGGAGAAGGAGAAGGAGAAGGAGAAGGAGAAGGAGAAGGAGAAGGAGAAGGAGAAGGAGAAGGAGAAGGAGAAGGAGAAGGAGAAGGAGAAGGAGAAGGAGAAGGAGAAGGAGAAGGAGAAGGAGAAGGAGAAGGAGAAGGAGAAGGAGAAGGAGAAGGAGAAGGAGAAGGAGAAGGAGAAGGAGAAGGAGAAGGAGAAGGAGAAGGAGAAGGAGAAGGAGAAGGAGAAGGAGAAGGAGAAGGAGAAGGAGAAGGAGAAGGAGAAGGAGAAGGAGAAGGAGAAGGAGAAGGAGAAGGAGAAGGAGAAGGAGAAGGAGAAGGAGAAGGAGAAGGAGAAGGAGAAGGAGAAGGAGAAGGAGAAGGAGAAGGAGAAGGAGAAGGAGAAGGAGAAGGAGAAGGAGAAGGAGAAGGAGAAGGAGAAGGAGAAGGAGAAGGAGAAGGAGAAGGAGAAGGAGAAGGAGAAGGAGAAGGAGAAGGAGAAGGAGAAGGAGAAGGAGAAGGAGAAGGAGAAGGAGAAGGAGAAGGAGAAGGAGAAGGAGAAGGAGAAGGAGAAGGAGAAGGAGAAGGAGAAGGAGAAGGAGAAGGAGAAGGAGAAGGAGAAGGAGAAGGAGAAGGAGAAGGAGAAGGAGAAGGAGAAGGAGAAGGAGAAGAAGGAGAAGGAGAAGGAGATGAAGATGAAATGTTAAGGAGGGTTTGGAAAAAGGCCATTACAAAGGAAATGAAGCTTTAGCGGGAAAAAGAGAACAAGAATATTCTGGTCAATATGAAAGTATAATCTTCAGTTGAAAAACTAACTCACCACAGAGAATCACGAGAAAACTTTGGAAAACAATCAACAGTATTATCCCAACAGTCAGCTCCTCATTTCAAATGTACTAATTTTACTTCAGATTTATGCCAGTAGCTGATCAAAATTTGGCCTAAAATATTTAAATATTTTCTAACAATTTATTATGGTAATAAGTAAGAAAAATTCATTGAAGTTTTAACCAGGCTTTAGTAACGGTTCTCAAAGCAGCTATATCTTTATAGATTGCAAAGGGATGAAAATGCTGTGGTAAAAGGAAGATTTATTAAGGAAAGACTAAACATAGCATATGCTACCATGATGACATAGTGAAGAACATAAATAAGCAGAAGAGAAAGAACAGTTACAAAAGTCCTGCTATTTTTAATAAATATCACTAACAGGCTAACATTCAGCTGCCAAAAGAAAGGAGGTTGTTATACTCTGTTACTATGTCTGGCCCCAAGTTGCCATTCCACAAGTGCACAAGTTTCTTGTAGATTCAAGGCCTTATCTGCCTGCTCCTGAAGTCTTGGATATCCTAGGATGTGTGAAATAGCATTAGATTCTGTTATTTACGAATCTGAATCACTTGCAAGCTGTTAGTAGAAATGTGTATGAGCTCTGGGTACTTAAGTAACAAGAGTAAAATCAATAAAATAGAAAATTGTAGTGTACTATGCCCACATAAGACTTTCAATTGAGGGTACAAAGAGAAAATACTACTCCAGAAAAGTTCCCTTAAGAAAGGCATCTGTATACAAATCCTTTACTAGCAGTATCTTCATCTAACTTGGGGTTAAATCTCACCTCTGGCTGCTGAGTCATTGTGCAGTAAAACAAACTACTGGTGTTTTCTTGATGGTTCAAAAAGGTGCTCTTAACAGCTTTCATTCCCTTCACTTCTTGACATATTCTGCTGTTTCAGAGCTCTATTTTATTTTACATGCTTAACAGAACAGAACTTTTTTAGACTTCAGAACTGGCCGGACCTCCATAAACCTTGATTATTTATGGCCAAGGTCGTAAATACATTTTTCCTGATCTTTTAGCTTAGTTAAACTGTTAGTAAGGATTATTCTCCTGCATAAAACCTGTAATTTCTGTATTCTGCACTTCTCTTTTTTCTTCTTTCAAGAATGCCAGATGGAAACAAACTAAAGAATAGCTGCATGCCTGGTATGCTAATATTATTTTACTTCTGCATTTGAGTTAAGCAGATGGGGATTAGGTAATTCTGCATGGCTATCTCTCCAAAACAAGTTCAGATAAGGTATACATTCTAGAGTCTAAAATAATTTTCTCAGCCTTTCTATGTGATCTGCTGCAGCAAAGATATTCAGTCATACACTATTGATTGGAAATGTTTTTGTACATCTGATCAATAAACGAGTTAATATGTGTTAAACCAATCTTCTAGACTATTTGTCTTGCTCAGCCTAACTAACACAAAGCTGTTAGTGATTCATTTCAGAGCGGCAATACAGTGTGAAAACCAGACTGGTGTCTCTTCAATGTGAGTGTCTGTGTGTGCTTATAAACACAAAATGTCATTAAAAATATTTTCCCCTGATAATATTTCCCCCATTTTAAGATCAGTTCTATTGACTCGTAATAATGGTCTCCAGATACTCATCTGACAAATGGCTGTTTAATTTATTTTTTACTGTGAAAGACTTGACCTGGTTTGTTTATCTATAAATACACATTTTTGTGCTGCAGACACAAATATGCATTTGTTTTAGCTTTCATCCCTGCTGTGTTTGTACAACACAGTGTGATATTCACAAACAGAAAGAAAAGAGATTGAAGAACATTTGATAGTGTTGTCTAGCATTTTAAATACAGCAAAATAAATAAATTATTGCTCATTTCATCAAGTGCTAAATTCAGTATGGCTGAAATGAAACGGAGAGTGGGCCAGAGAGAAAAAAAAATCTTCATCTCGGGTGGAAAAACAACTCATGTTGTCAACAAAGCAATAAGATGAGTGCTACTGAATTTTACTGAACTCATAATTGTAAACTTATATTCACCCTCGCTACTAGGGAAACTGATGCAGCTCCAGCTTAGCAATAATTATGAGGAATTTTACCCTACCATAATGTAATATCGTCAAAGGAGTCTGCAGGGATCTTTATCTCTGCAAAAAAGGAAGATGACACTCTTAAAAGAGCTAGAGCCACAGAAAAATTCAGAAAGCAGTTTTGAGTTCCAGAGCCCTATTTTAATTGCAGTAAGACACAAGTAATTTTTTTTTGAAAAGCAGCTAAAACCATTATTTTTACTTTTCAAAATGAAAACTATAATTTTTTATTATTATTATCATCATTATTAATGTGAATTATTCCTATTTTCTATTCCTCTGCTGGTGTATATGTTGCCTATATCAAAATTTTAGGAATCTTTTACCTATTTAATACCATTTTTTAGAGTTTTCAGTCATTAATTAGAATTCAATTTATGCAAACCAGCTTCAAAGCATGGAAGACAAGCAGCTGGCACTAAACGACCCTTAAGATCTGTTCGGATCCAAACAATTTTATAATTCTGTTACATGAAAGGAACTACAGAATGCTCCTACTCATTAGTTCATGTAGATACTTCCTAGCCACAATTGATTCCCCACGTCAGAGAGTTTCCAAATACAGAAAATATCAATTATGTTAATAACGCAAAAGACCTACCCTTTTACTTAATCTATTTTCTGCCCTTTGTACCCTCAAGGTATTGCAAAAGAAAGTATCATCATTTGCTGGTGTTGCACATGGGAAAAAACTTATTCCCTGAGTTATCAAAAAGAAAGATTTTGATAGATGCCTGCTTTGTAACTGAAGAACTTCTTTCAGAAGCATTTGAAGAATATGATTTGTCCTATATTAATGAAGAACATGATTTGTTTTAAAGTATACGTGCGTAGTCACATATCATTGTTACTCCTGAGGTGAATATAAGGTGGAGATTGACAAGCAGGGACTGAAGCATAGCTAATATTATTCCCTGCAAGACACTGAGTAGAAATAGCTGAGGTTTGCATTGCTGGAAGGTGGTCTGCCCTGTTACCTGCAAAAGAAAAGGGAAAAATCTTCAAATTGTTATTGAAAACTGAAAAAAAACCCCCACCAATCAGTGTAGAGCCATTAGAGCCTAAAGATCAAAATATTTTCATTGAGTGCTACTGTTACAGTGTAGTCTACTAGTAAAAAGCAAAGCAGTTAAAAATATCAGTTGCTTTGTTATCTGCATATTGTTGATAAATTAGTGAGGTATTTCCCTGATAATAATGATATTTTCAACAATTTTCCAAAAATAAATATAGCTAAAAGCAATTAAAACTTATAAATTAACAGATTGATGATGTGTGATTGGTCATGTAGTACAATGTTGATGGTTTAGACTGGATGATCTAACTTTAACAGATGGGAATAGGCAAGAAAAATATTTTAACATCTTTGGGAAAAGAAATTGAGGCTTTAAACATGAAAAGGACATAAAAATAATATTTTCTCCTTTAAAAAGAAGATGTTTTGGAAATTATCTTCAATTTAGAGCTAGTTCTCTTCCCTCTGAACAGTGAAAAGGGAATAGTCACCACATCTCTACCAGGAACATTTACTTCCTTCCTGTTACACTGATTACCAAGATGTGAAAAATACTATCAGTTCCAGCTCAATACCCCAGTTTTCCAAAACTGTCAAAACCATATTCACGCAAAAGAAACATCCACACAAGCATAATGAAACAAACTGATAGAAAATGGCACAAACATAACCACAGGCAGTGGTGCCCAGCTTATGAGTCCTCATTAAGACATATAAACTCAACTTGCAAATTTTTCTCTCCAAAACATGCAGCACCCATTTTCAGATTGCAAATTTGGAATCAAGTAAAGTTAGCATCTAGTAGGCCTTATAAAGTCTCACAGCAGACTTAGAATTTGCAAGTAGGTTATCTGGTTCAGCGTTTTAGAAATATTTGCAGGCAGAATTTTATCTGCTCGAATATTAATTTATATGGTCTGGGAATCACAGCTGTACCTGCATTATCTATACATTAATGCCCCCTTTTTTGATTGCAAATAAAGAACGGTGAAATTTGCAGAAATATTCTTTTTTGCCTTTTTTTTTTTAATTCTACACTTAAATTTAGTCTACTTTTTTTTTAGATACAGAGCAATGCATGTGTAATAACCCACAAAATTCTGTTTAACATAACTCTAAGTGTGGAGTATCCACACATCCTAGGGGAAAAAAAAAAGTTTTGTTATTTGAAAGACCAGGAGTGCAAACTTTCTTCTTTTGTATATAATCTAGTAGGTAAAGGACCTTCAAGGAAAGTACTCAGTTCGATTCCTGCTTCAGCTTGAACTGAAGCTCTTCCAGAAAAAAAGTCTATTTCATAGCATTGTTAAGGTTGAAAGCTACCTCTATGATCACCAAGTCTAACCATCAACGAGCACCACCAAAATGTTCACCATTAAACCACGGTCTCAGCTGCCATATCCACATGTTTTTTGAACACTTCCAGGGATAGTGACTTAACCACTTCCCTGGGCAGCCTGATCCAGTGCTTGACAACCCCTTCTGTGAAGAAATTTGTCCTAATATCCAATAAAAACCTCCCACAGAACAACTTGAGGCCATTTCCTCTCTTCCTGCCACTTGTTACCTGCGAGAAGAGACAAACTCCCACCTCACTATAACCTCTTTTCAGGTAGCTGTTGAGGTGCTAAGGTAGACTTCACGCACCTGAAGCAGAGCCATGCTTGCTAGCCATGTAAATTTTCTGAGGACAGAAGGAAAAGAAGGAGCACACAAGATCTGGACATGGAAAAATAGTACTGGGTTCTGATTCCTTTATTTGAGATTATGACTATAGTAACCAGACCATATAAAACATACCATCAAGATCAGTAATCCAAAAATGGTCTGGAAATCAATTGTAGTCTTTGTAGCCTACCTTAGACATTGTTCACGAGAGTATCACAAAGATCTTAATCTATGGATACTAGATAAAATATATTGATTAGTATCTTGGAATACACCCCAGAAAACAAGTTTGTTCTCCTTAACAGCATACTCAAAGCATGATTACCCTCTGAACTGTGCTCAAGAGATTTAAGCTCAATTAAATCTACAGTAGACAAAACTCCTGCATGTATTAGCTGACTAGTCATATTTCAAGAAGGATGAAGAGAAGATCTCACTGAGCCCTATAGTATGTTCAGCCTGCTGAAAAGACTGTTACAAGTTTTACCTAAATGATTATAGGCTATAAACTTCATCACTTTTTGAATTTCTGTCTCGAACATCCATAACATTTAGTATGAAGGGTTATTTTTAACCAAGATTAGGGAAATTAAAAAAGAAAGAAAAAAATAATCACATCTTGTGTGACTGCAGTTGTCCAGGGCTGGACTGTACATGGACTTGTGGGGCAATCTCCCTACAGAAGAGGGAATTGTGCTGCAGAACTGCTTAACTTGTCAAGCAGCAGCACACATTGACCAGGGGACCAAGTTCAGGACACGAGGTATAAAGTAAGACCTGGACCATGTTCTACTCTTGTATTGAGTAATGTAAGGAAATACACAACAACTGTACTGAACTCCTGAGTGGGGGAAAAAAAAAAAAAAAAAAAAGAGTAAAAGAACACATCTCGGAGCAAATAGTTATGGAACTTTCCAAACATTTCAAACCACAAATTCAAATGACAATCTATATGCAGCAAAATTTCAATGTATTAAAGAGGGAACATAAGTTTTGCTAAAAAAACAAACTCTATAGGTTTGAAATTTGATAACAAATTTTCATGATTTTCTCCCCTGTCTTCAAACACTCTTCAGAAATAAAATTTAATCTTTGGCTGAGATCCAGCATAATGAGTCCAACTTTCAAGTTGAGAAGCAGATATTGTACCCAAGCAACTAAAAACCCCTAAGAAAACACACAAACCCAGCAATTTATGCTGCTATCAAACTTCAGAAACTGGAGGTCAGAGACCATCATATTTGTGACACATCTTTGTCTAAGACTGGTTTTAGGGGTTTAGAGACATATTAAGTTCTCTCATGATGAATTTCAGACCTCCTCTTTACAGATCGTTCTCCACATTTTCCCTGATTTCCCCCAGCCTGTGCCCCAAATCTCACAGCAGTTGAGTACAGCATCCAAACTCCTGACACATGGGGAGAGTGATTCCAGCATATCCAGTTCTCCATCTATTCTCTTGTCAGGGGTTACATGTTATTATCTCCAAAGTCTGCGTTTTCTTACATTCAAATCACGCAATACAGTCATGAGGTGAAAACCCATATTTTGTTGACTTGTTAATTAAGAAAGTAGATGGAGTACTTGAAACACATACTACTAAACTTTTTTTTTTTTTTGTTCCTGTCAAGAAGTTTAACACAACTTGTGAAAGCTTGGAAATGCTAGCTGTTGCATTTTTACTCACATTTATTCATTAGAAAAAATCAAAACTTAGCAAAGAAAATTGGCATATAGTTCTGAAAGCCAGTTCTAGAATGAGATGGAAACTTGCAATCCCCTTAATTTCTATGCTTAAAGAATAATCAGTGTAGAGAAAGAATACCTAATTTACAAACATTCATTCAATTCTTTGCTTATCGGCTAAGGTAGTCAAGAGAAATGTCATTATACAAAACTGATGTTTGCTTCAGTAGCAGAGGGAATGAGAACAGAACATTTTATAAACACCTCCAAGGAATTGATAAGGGATGACTGCAGTTATTGGCATCAGAGGCATAGACAAGAAGCTTCTCACCCGTTGCTAATGCCACAAGCTACCCAATCACTCCATCTATAATGACACCCACAGGAAAATATCTGGGATCATACTCTGCATACTTCCAAAACATCCAGCACTGAGCATTTCTTCCTCCTAAATATATATTGTAAAAGAGTTTCTAAGGAACTATCAAATGAATTTATGCACTCATAATTCAGTGGATTCCCGACTGCTGAGTTTTTCAATGGCTTAGAGCTGCTAGTACCTAGAAAATTTATTTTACTTCAGGTGAAAGAGTTCTCTGTCTGTGTAAAAGGAGGATGCAAATTCTACATTGTATCTTATTAAGTTCCAGATGGTCACAGACAGCAGCACAGTGACAAACATAACCTTCTTGAGTAATCACAAATACGCTAATAAGTACAGCATATACAGCATACCTGGACTGCTACCTCGACTGACTGTCTATGTGTGAATTACTTCTTCAGAAATTAAGTAATTGTTGAGCTAGCCCATGGGTTTATTGCTTCTCTGAATCACACACATAGCTAATGGTTCGGATTTCCATCCTAAGAAATATGCATAGCACAGGAAGATCTTGCTGTACCGCAGCCATGGCAGGGCTATTTAAGCAAATGAAAACGTCTCCTTAAGAGCTGGTTTCTTTCTGTGCTTGTTCGCATCAGAGAGAAATAGAGCTAACGCTACGCTCCTCCAAGTGCTTTATGCATTCTGACAAACCAAACGAGGTTTGTCAGGAGAGGCTCTAGGCAGCATGGAACTGCTGCAATTTTACATCTCATTGATTACCGCAGTGGGAATTGAAAATGGTTCTCTGCTTTCAACATGATATAAAAAATACTGTTGCGGACCTCAGGAAAATGTGCAGGTCCTTCAGTGATGGGAAAACTTTGTACAGCATTGTTTCCTCATGAATTTGAGTCAGGCCCATCTGACCTTTATGAAGGCTAATAATAAAGCAATAAGGTGGCACGCAGTAAAGCATGTCATTCTGTGAGTAGTTCTGCAAGAGGATACATGAAACAAAAGGGCAGTTCAATACCCTGAGGCTTTGGAGATCTGCTTGTTTTGTGGAATGTGCATCCTGTATACTGCTGGCATTACACAGAGTATGTGGGAACACATGTGTCACAACAAATACTAAAAGAACAAGGCCTAAAAACAACCGTAAGAAAATTAAGATTTATTATTGCTGTCACACTGCCTTTGCCATTGGCTGGTTTGATGTTCTGGAGAGGTTTTCTATTAAATTTTCAGAAGACTAATTATTTTTTTTGCTGTTATAAAAAATCTCAAATCTTTTCTGCTCCCATGTCTTCAGCAATTTATTTTCGCTGGATCCAGCAGTTTCCATCCACAGAATGTTACCATTTTATGAGGGATAGACTCACATTCTAAGCACAGCAAAACAACCCCAAAAGCACAGAGAATAATCTATAGTGACAGCAGTAGAAGTTTGTTCTACTCAGAGATTGCAAATGACATATGTAGTACCATGTGCTAAGCAAGCTGTGATAGTCACTAACCCTTTGAGGTGCCTAGCAACCCTCAGCAGCATTCAGTAGGAAGAGAAGATTTTCAGCACCCAGCAGAATTAAATTCCTAATAAAACTGTTTACTCAGAATCAATCTTAGCAGCCCTCAATGGTCCCTAAAATCAGGCAGAGGAATGCACAAGACCAAGTCACTAGTTACTGCAATCGCAGCATCAAAACCAATTTGATTTAAAAAGGAAACCTCTGCATTTAAAAATAATGTCAGTTTCATAGAACTTCCAGTAGACTGGTCAACAAACTGGGAGTCAGAAGATCAAAGCTCTGAATTTCATCATATCTTTCTGATATTTAAACTATATTATATATATATACAAATACCTATACCAACGCTTTACATTTATATCCAATTCGGATACATTTTCAGCACATACACCATATAAACAACAATTAGTATAACAGGCAATCTAATCAATGGAGCTTGAAATGATACAAAAATTGAAAACCAAGTTTCAGTAAGTAAATGGCATCTGTGGTATTTCCACCAGAAATATCAAGTCACAGGAAGCTGGATGCAAAAATTAAACACAAGCATTTCCAGTGACTCGCATTAGAACACACTGGGACTCATGTGTCAGCTAAAACTAAGTCTGCATGATAAAACAACATGTCAGTCAATAAAAAAAAGAAGCAAAAACTCAAATGGCACTCAAATACTACCAAGTAACCAATAGGAACTAAGCTATATGTGAGGACAACTGGTAGTTTGATCAGTAGCAGACCAGGAATAGAAGATCCCTCTCACAGACAAAAGGTAGCTTTTGAGAATTTACAAATATCTTGTCCCTGCCTGAGAAGGATGTGATGAAGCCAACAGTCTGCCTAGAAATCCAGGAAGTAATCTCAGTCATGATCTTAAGGACATAAAACAGTGAGAATAAATTTGTGTAAAAAATATTGTCTTGGGTTTCTTGATCCTTTGATATAGAGCAAGATAAAGACAAATGAAATAAAGCCCAGAGAAATTATATGGTGATGGGACAAGCCTCATGATTCCACTCAAAAAAACTGATTTTTTCAGAACAGTAGTCATCTGCTAGCCAAACCCAGCAAACATTTAATTTTTCTATAATAAGAAACTCTTCCACTCTTCCATGAGAAAACTTTGTGATGTGTACAATTGCATCTATGACAGCTGTTCTCACTTACTGGTTATTGGTCTGCTGGAAAGGCGTTAATTTGAACTTTAATACTAATGCAATCATTACCATCCTTGGGTTACCTATCACTTACTACTTCATATGGTGATGGTGCTTCATAGAACAAAACCCATTGCAAACTTTTTGGTATACTGAACACATGCTTTTCTATGTGGTTTTTTAATTTTTGTACATGCCATATATCTATATAAACTAAACCTTATAATACCAACAGCAAGTTAAACATGTAAGACAAAGAATATTTATAATTTTAAAAAGAGAAAAAACAGAAACAAAGAAGTACTTTACAAATATCAATTAATTATGACTGTTTCTAACACCAATAGAGAGTTTTAGATTGGCTTTTCCTCAGCATAACTGGCTTCAGCTGTTCCAGAAGGTCATCTATGAAATGCCTGACCTGATGATCATAGTCACAGAGTTCCATAAAGAAAATAGTGAAATAGTAATTTCATTAACATAGCTCTTACACAGAGCAGTGTATTGGAATACCACAGGCTCACAGAATGGCTGAGGTTGGAAGGGACCTCTGAAAGTCATCTGGTACGAAACCCATGTTCAAGCCTGCAGATTCAGTGGCCTCTGGCCCTGCACTAGGGCAAGGGGTTGTTCCTCCTCAGGTGCAGAACTTTGCATCACTCTGTATGGAATTTCACGAGGTTCCTGTCAGCCCATTTCTCCAGCCTTTGAAAATCCCTCTGGATGGCAGCACCACACTCTGTATACGCATATATAATGCATTCTTTGGTCACTTGTTTAACACCCTGCTAATTTTGTGACTTCACCTTTTTTTTTCCTTTATTTCTTCCTGTGAAATATAAAAAATAGTAACACTTTCCCCTTCTTCTTTTGCAATTTACAGAATCAATAATATATGCATTATGTGATTTTTTTAGCAGAGACTGAATTTTTTCTTACTTTCTGGGAAGTATCTATCACATTACAAATGCTGCTACAAGAAAAAAACACTGCAGCTTGGGCCTATTAGCCTCACAATGAATACTCTTCATCTGAGTGCATTAAATCACATTTTTATATAAAAAAGTGATGTAATAAATAAAGCATCTGTAATCTTATCTTGGTGCTCTATTGAAAGTCTAGGTGTCTAAAGGGCTGAGTTATAGCCAAAAGGATTTTATTGTTTGTTTTGGCTGGTTGGGATTATTTTGAATAAGAAAAGAAATAAACTAAGGCACTAAAGTTTTGATTTTGGGTACTCGGTGATGGAAACCTTATGGCCTGAACTTCGGGGTTACTGAAGTCCCAGTGAATTCAAAGTTAGGCATCATCAGAGTTTTGAAAATTCAGAATTTGCAGGTATTTAAACTTGGTTAATTATATATCAACACACCCACCACAGAATATTAAAACATGTATGGCAATCCACTCCTTTGAAAAAGGATTATGTAATTTAAACCACCTTCTAAGAAATGGAATGATCATAATCAGTGAAAATCAATAAAATATTTCATAAATGGAATTCTACATAATGTCTAAGTTTTATTACGCTATTATTATTTAAACTCATGAAAATTAAATAAAGCAGGTATGAAGCTTTGAACAACTTTGAAACTTTTAACTTTAAACTACATATGCATTGCTAATACAGATATACTGAATCTCATTTATGCTGCATTACTGGCAGTCTCAGTGTAAAGAAAATCTCTAGAAGAATGTTTGAAAGCTAATTGACAAAAACACAAATTTTCTCTCAAATTTGCCTTCAGGGCAGAGGGAAAATAAATAACTGTCCTTTGCCCAAGCTCTTTTCCACTGACAAGGAGTGATAGCAGCTGAGGAGGAGATCCTGCCAGTCACCACAGCTTTGATCATGTATGTGGCTGGCACCTGAAAGAATATTGGATTCAAAGCATTACTGGATGACAAAGAAATTTTACCAGTATATTTCACATTATCTTAGTCCATCATCTCCTTCACATACCTTACACGAGTCTGATGCAATCATGGGTGCAAAGTCACCCTAAGTCTAAGCTATCTTGTAACCAAAATGATAATGACAAGCAGGATATTTGGAGATGAAAGAGTAACCAGAAAAGCTTATTTTAGAAGGACAGATTAGTCCAACATGACTAAATTAACAAAAAGGTGACTTTATGAGTATCTGAAGGTTACAGATCTTGAGGAAGAAAATTTAGCATGGTACAGCAAGAATGAAACGCCAATAAAACAACAATAGTATGAAATGAAGGTAATAAGCTGAATAGCAGCAAAACACTTCATGAGGATGAAATCTATCCAATAGAGATATAATTCTGTAAGGCAGGAACATTTGGAAATAGAGTAGACAAAGCATGAGACAGCATGAAACAATTGTGTACTGATGACACAGAAGGCTAAATCATCTATATTTGCCTTTTTGTCTTTGAGATTACTTCTTCTAGTCAATCATTGTGGAGCACCACTACATTTTAACACCTCTTTCTTTCATTTTCTTTCTCTCTTCCTCTTCCTTTTGAAAGCACTATCAAAATAGATGTGACCTCATTTCCCCTCTTTTTCCTCTGGCTTTAAAGAAACAATCTTTATAATCACTGTGTTTACCCGAATGTTTTCACATTTGGTCCTCTACATCTGAAAACCTATTTTAAGCAACATCTGGACACAGTGCTCAACATTCCTCCCTTAAAATGTAGTTTTCTGTAGTCACATGATTTTTATAAGGTCACCTATCACAAAAGTCAGTGACCTTATAAAAAAGTAGATGAATGAGTGAGGAAAGATTTGGGCTGGAGAAAATGTTAAGTATAATGACTGTTCACCACAAGCCTATATTCATATACAAAGTTCATTCACAAATACTAGACTAAGGCTCCTCCAAAGAGAGCAAAAAGCCTAGAAGCCTGTAAGCATTTCAGAGAAAAGATTTAATATTAATACAAGTCTAGAAGATAGTATTCAAAAGTTCTTGATGACAGAAGAAAATAATTGCTTCTCTCTCCTTGTATTACAAAAAAAAAAAATCAAACCAGTTTTGGCTTTATTGGCAAACTATTTTAAATACAAGAATATCTGTATATGTTTGTTGAAATGCTCTATATCTCCTAAGGGGGAAGTATAATGAATTTCTGAGATGTTTTTAGTAATATTCAAATTTTTTCCAAGAATTTTTTCAAACTCTTTTAAATGTCAAAGGCAAGAGGAGGAAAAACACAAAGATAGTCACTAGTATCTAATAACATATTTTTTGTCAGTAGCTGCTAATATTTAAGTTCTTCTAAAGAAGTTAAGCCTCTTATGAAATGCTTATATTATTACTTTTTCAATACAGAAATCATTATCTACTTTGAGTCCCTTGTAACAAAACTTGAAATATAAGATTTTGTATCTCAATCCCCTCAACATTGTCACTATTACACTCAATGTTAAGAAAAGGAAATTTCATGTCATTCAATAAAATGCAAAAGTTTTTGGTCCCAATGAGACAAATAAAAAAATATTTTAAAATTATTTTCACATTTTACTTACTTTGATTAACTTGATTTTTACTTGTGGTCTGCAATTGGGCGATTATCTATCGCCTTTTCGTGGGGTACATGCAACAGAAAAATCTTTATCTACAGAGTTGTTTAACTAACTTGATGGTGATCGGTGTGTAAGAGCAGGATCTTTTAAAAGACGCAAATCTATCCCCACTTGTTTCTTCGCATACAATAAAAAGTGAGGCATAATTTAAACTTTTTTTTTTTAAATTCTCAGCAGCTCTTATCATCCTTCTCATTTCAGCTCAAGGGAAAATAATATTTTTTGCTTGATAGTCTGAAAGTATGATTTAAACTCATATTTCAACACCCTCTAATAAATTAGTCTTAAATGCTGGTGAAATTCAACATTTGGCAGAATACACTAAAGACACGCAAGAATGGAATAAAAGGGGTTTTGCAGAGCTGGGACTGTGTGGGAAAGAAGATGTGATAGAAAAGTTTTACTAAATAAAATATTAAAAAGTAAACAAATAAGTAATAAATAAGCAAATACACAAATAAATAATAATGAAGTAAGAATAAAGTAAGACTAAAATAAATAATAAATAAATAAGTAATAACAAAGTAAAACATAAGTAAGGTGTGGTACTACAATCTCATGGCCCACTGATACTTTGTATATCGTAGGAACCTGAAGAATGAAGGAACTCTAGACAGAAGAATATACAAAAAGTACTTGAAATAAAATTTATCTGTGTATCCCTGAAAAATTATATGTACTGAGCTAAGTTTGGAAAAAAAACATCACAAAGAATACTACTGAAGTATTGCTATTTCCCACTAAACACTAATCTGGTCTGAATTCCAAGGAGATCTTAGAGTTTTTATTCTCTTATTTGTAATATGATGAAAGGAAACTTTGAAATTAAAAGTCATTTCAAACAGAATAAAACCCCCCAAAACCCCAAAAAAACCCTAACCCAACCACAATATTTGTATTCATTCCTTATGAACAGGAAAAAAAGTTATGGCAGCCTGTTGTAGTCCAGTAGAACCTGGTGGGTTTCTTGCCTTGGTAACCCCTACCACCTCTTGGGATAGGCATTGTGAATAAGTGAACGATTGCCTTGGAAGAACAAATGATTTAGCCTAACTTG
This sequence comes from Oriolus oriolus, assembly GCA_013400235.1. Lineage (NCBI taxonomy): Eukaryota > Metazoa > Chordata > Aves > Passeriformes > Corvidae > Oriolus > Oriolus oriolus. The sequence goes on from VXBT01003821.1 coordinate 199,021, forward strand.
ACCCAAAGGCTCCATCATTTGTAAAGGACAGTTAAATAAGAAATTATTCCCTCCATCCAAGCTCATTTTAGGGCAATTATAAGGAGCATAATACATAGTGATATGCTATGTCTGTTACGTATAAATAAGGAGTTTTCCTGAACATTCCATATTTTATTATAGGAAAAGGTTTTTTTTCTATCTTTACAGAACACTGAGTAATTTGAGAGATTTTGGGGTTTTGTTGTTTTTTTTTTTTTTTTGATCAGGTTATCCTCAACATGTTCTAGAAACCAGGAGCCAGTCCACTGAGCAAAATATGAGTGGCAAAACTGGAGTTATCATTGAAATCTAGCCTTGCTCTAATAGAGCTGTCGAGCCAAATAACCACAGCAGCACTTGGATCCTTTTGCTGCCATGTACTCACTTCTGGCTGAAAATTGAAGTGTGTCCACAGTATTTGCCTTTGATGCTTGTACAATGATCAGTCATATCAAAATACTGTATATTTATCATACATCTGCAAACCAGAGAAAGTATGTGAGTCTACCAAGGAACACAGAGAAAAGAATATATTTTAAAAGACAGTTTTGGTTTTTTTTCTTTAATGTAAAAGGGAAGTGACCTCTAATTTATGGAATCTAGAAAGAAGCAATCGAAACCCAGAACCATATTTTCAAATGCCATTACATAGTTAATTTCCTGAAAGAAGGAGATTTTGAGAAACTTAAGTGCAAATGTTTGCAACCAGCATGGCTCGCTACAGGCATAGTGACTGTTCAAGTGGAAACTCTGAGGGAGAGAACTGGCAGCTCCTACTGGATGATGCCAGGTTGAGCCCAAGCATTCCCACTGAGAACTTTGGGAGTACAAGTGGTCATGATGATTTCTAACAGTCCTTTCCATACAAGGATTTCCTGATTCTGTTTAATTATAAAAGTGTCAACGTTTGCACAGACATATTCACAAATATTTTCTCTTAAATACACAACAAAATTAATTAACAACTTAAAAAAATGCAAGAATTAAGTAAGTAGAAGTTTAAAAATTTCATGTAGTTTCAAGGGTTATTTTAGGCACATGAGTCTGAAAAAAAGTCCAGACATCTTAGAAAAATGTAGAAAAAGTAAGTTTTTTGTTACCTAAACTGGCAATAGATGTAAGGGGAAAAAAAAACCAATCATGGTTTAATTCTTTTACATAATGGATATACTTTTATAGGTGTCATACATTAAATTTTATTAGTGATCTAATCCAATATTATGCACAATAATTAAAATTTAAGAAGTAATAACCACTATTTTGAAAGAACAGAATGCTTAGTTCTAAACCCACTTTCATTTGTTTCCCAAGGGTCTAAAAGGTGCTGAACAACTACAGCCTCTAATGACTTTGTAAACCTATTTTGCACTTGGCTTATTATAGCAACTTGCATTTCTCTTCTATGGCTCAATCCTGCATCTTAGAGAGGTCTAGTCCTGATCCAGTAAAGCATCCTGAGTGCTGCAGGTTGTACCCAAATCACACAGTCTCCAGATATTTCCTTTTCAGTAAGGATGGTAGAAGAAGTAGAAGGGAGAGTCTTAACACTGCCAACACAGAAGAAAGCTGAAAAAGGCTTATGTAAAGAAGGTAGTAAAATGAACAGATTGCAATAAATTGTTTTCTTTATGAATCAAGGCATTGTCTGATTTGGAACTGTAATTAAATCACAATTCCCTTCCTGGGATTCTTCTTGAGTATCCTTTCCCTGCTGAAGGAGCTGAACAACTGTTCAGTCTAGCTTTTCATTCACTCTCATCTGTACTGTCATCTCATACACAACAAAATAACTCAAATTTTCAAGCTGTGTTTCTCAGGTAGGTGTGAGTCTTCCGCTCATGAACTAATTATACTTTTTAATACACTTTGCTTTTATATTTGAGTTACCATTATTTCAAGTGTTAGGGTTTTTTGTTACTCCATTTGTTAATTGATATATTTGTAACTAAATAATGATCCATAATACGTACATGTAACAGCTACTAAATTTTGCTGCACTTACTCTGCCCTACACAAAAGCAAGCATAAAATGACTGTCCTTTAGGCTCCATTTAATGTTAATACCTCTGGGCTACTATATCTTGATCACTCTGGAATTCCTTCAGTCCAATTTACCTCCACAACAACTCAGAACAGTGGTAGAAGCACGGAAAAAAATTTCAAGGAAATGACAATTTCTTTTAAGAATTAACGCTGTATTAAATGTCTTTGGATGAAGGAGGGATGAAAGGGGCAAAAGGCTCTTTTAATGATTGGGGCACTCTATTTGGACTTAGACAGGATCTAATGCATCAATACGAACAATGAGAATAATTACTCAATGACTTTTGATTTAATATTCTTGGCCAGCTCTGGAACACTGTAAAAGGAACCCAGCTGTTCCTTGATTGCACATTTGATATTAAATGGTGTTATATTTTCCTCAGTGCAATGCAGATAGTTACTAACACAGCAAGTCAGTTACTATGTATGTTCTTTGCAATACTCTGATCTTAGCAAAATGAAAACACATTTTGTAAAAGAATCAGGTAAGGAATAAAGATAAAGCTCACCATGGAAATGCCATACATGCCACTCTGGTATACATACAGCAGGACTGGACTTAGGGTACCTTCATTGTATATACACAGAGATTGGATCTGGCAATAAATGCAATTGCACAGTTAAGCTAAACTACATTTATCAGCTCTATTTAATAAGTGTTTCCATAGCCTGTACCATAGGACTGTGATCATTCATCTTCCAGCCTATTCAAGCACACTGACATAATCTAACAACATAAGCTTTGAAAAGATAAACATAAAACCAAACTACACTAATTCTTTTTTATTTGAAAGACAGGTCTGATTAAATACATGATTTACTTTATGTTAGAAGTCAGCAGTTTCTAATGGTATCACAGGAGCTGAAATCCATGAGAAATGCAGCTTTTGAGGTTCTCTGACACAGGCAAACTGTGTATGTAAAGTGTTCAGATATAGGTTTAGCTGTCTTACCCAAAGAACTGAAGTTTGAGGGCTTCAGTTTATAGCCTCTGCTATCACAGATAATGGTGGCGGCTAATTCCCATGCCTTCTGGAATAGTGGTGATAAAGAAACTAGAAACACAAAGTCCGTAAAATTTAAATGGAGGATTCTTTGTCCCAAGGCATGAATATTGTGTATGCTTGTTGTTTGAAGAGAATTCACCCCAGACCATCACTTCTTGCTTTTCAGTCATGGTGCAGAACAACTGTCTCTCATTTACACAAATCTCATTCACATTAATTCAAGAAGAATGAAACTAACTAGGAAGAGCTATTTGCACTGTTTGGGTAAATTTACTGGTAACACGAGTCAAAATACAATGACCTTTAAAAGGAATTTACATTTAAAAAAATAGGATTTATTTTTAATTTCAACTCTTTCAAAATATTGAAGATTAGTATTTTAAAAATATTTCTACTTTTGCACCTACTGCCTGAAGAATGAGAAATGCTCAGTTTAATTTATTTTCCATCTGGTAAGAGACATTTACTTCCTTCTAAAGATGACTGATGTGCTGATCACATTTCAATGCAAGAAAGTATCACTAAATAAGGCCAGAATTTTCCATTCGCTTCTGTTGTATTTAGGCTATACTTGTTCCCAAGAATGTTCTAGTTTTTCAACCATATTTAGAAAACCTATTGTGTACCATGGTGAGATAGTCTGATTCTTGCCAGATTTGAACAAAAAGGCAACACAACGTTAGATAATTTTAGTCATAATGATACCATTCAGTGGAATCACAGTTATGCAATGCTATGTTTTCACAGCATTGTGGAGTTGTGTTGGGATACTAATTTCTTGGCATTGTAGCCCAATTATTTTCATTTATGAACTCAGAGGGTGGAGGGAAATTTGCCATGCTAAAATTTGAAGCAGTCCTTTAGCTTTCTACATTGAGTCCACTGTTGCACAGACACTATTACCATAATAGTGGAACAACTCTGCTGTTAAAGAAGAGGCAAATCAGATGGATTTTAAAAACAGAGGAACACTATCAGGAATTTTTTGATGAACAGTAAAGAAGAGGAGTATAATGTGTAGAAAACTCAAGTATGAAGCAGATCTCCTTTGTGAAATGCAAACCAAAGCAAAATGCAAAAAAAAAAAGTACCATCTTGCTCTCTTCATCAACTGAAGTTTATGCAGACATCTCTTAACCTAACACCCACCACAAAAATAAAGAAAAATACGGTATGTTTGGGAGACAAAAGTGTCAATTATTTTCTTTAAGTTCCTAGACAGTCATGGCTCTGACTCATCCAATTTTCACAGTTTAATAAAATATGACCCTGTGGGAGTAGCCTGTTGCAAAATTTACCATAACTATCTTCTGCCTCCAGTGTGAGAAATGAATTCTGAACATGTGGACAATTTCTCCTTTATTTGGTTAGTTAACTGTTGAGGTACCTCTGTGTAACCACTACCCTGATCATTCTAGCAACACGGAATTTAAAAAATGCACAGAACTTTGATAAGGACCTCTGAATTAATGTAAACCTTTCCCGGAATTTTTAAAAGAGGATGAAGCTAAGGGGGAGGAGGGGGGGGAGGAGGGGAAAGAATAAAACCCATAAAAATTAGGATAAATAAACAATTAAGCAATTCATCAAAGCTACTCCAAGTACCCCAGCACCAAAACACAAAGACTCTATGTTAATTCATAATAGATACTTAATGTGCCAAGCATAGGCAAGCATGCAGGTGATATCCATTTCAGTATTTTAATTGTGTTGTTACCTCCACAGACAGTCATAAGGAAAAATAAAAATAAAATCAAAAATAAAATTAAATGTGAAAAAAAAAAGGAAGGAACCTAACACTACATTTTTCCCTTTCCCAAAGTCCGATAAAATTTTATTTTACTGAATTTGCAATTTATAAGCAATGATTTATGTATAGACACAATACACTAGAAACCTTACATTCAGCCAGACTTCTGATCTTGAAAACTCCTTCTCAAATAAACAGTTTTTTACCCATCAGAGTATTTCTAATTCAGTAGCAGACATGCTTTCCTGTGCAAACTCATGGCAACTGACAATGTGAGAAATCGAGACATCACCAAGCCCTTTGGCTGTGCTGGGAGTTTCCTGGGGGTAGGTTGGTCACAGTAAATTGTCCTTAGCTGTGAATTTCACTTTTCTCTCGAGACTCTAAATCTCTTGACCTCTGAGTCACATTTCAAAGTCCACATACTCTCCATCTGCTTATTTGCAGAGAAGGGAGAGGATGAGTGTCTGCAGAACTAGAGAGTAGGCTGCAAGGAGATGATTTAGGGTCAGAGATTACGCTACCATTTCAATCACAATGCACAACACCAGTTGCTGACTTTACACCTTTCCATGCATGTCTGCTAGGAATCAATAAGCAAATACTGTCATATTTGCTTAAATACCTCTGACAAAAGATAAGGTTATCTACATCATGTCCTAGGCCTTACGACAGCCAAAACTCTTACGGCCTCTTGCAGATATATATTATACTTGGCAATTAGCTGCCTAGATCTTTGTCATTGATTTGGTCCTAACCCTCCAGTAAGACAAAGTAAAGAAATCAGTGTCCTGGGTTCAAGAACAAAGGGACATCTCTATATTAATGGAATACTACAGAAACTTGTCACCCATCAGCAGGAAGTGGTTCATCTACTAAATGCATAACAAGCTGACACTTCATTCCAAATGGAAGCAACCAACATTATGAATTATGATGAAAAGAACTTTATATTTTTAATGCTTGTGAAAATTGACAATTGGCAGAGTAGACAGAATTTCACAGTGTCCAGGGAAAAGAGAGTTTGCGCTTTTCAACCATTATATTGTATGAACGGAAAATAAATGAATAATAATTTTAGTGTAAAGTATGTAGAAAGCCTGATAAGGTTTTGCTTGAATACTCCTTATTTACTTGTTTAGAGCTAAAGTATCAAAGGAATATTTAAATAAGCTTATGTTTGCAATTATCTACTCTTAAGAGTAAGAATTGGTAGGCTTGTGATCTTGCTTAATTTTAGGGAAGGAATTTTTTGTTTGGTTGGTTTTTTGTGCAATTCAGTTTATGCCCAGAGTACAGTAAGTCAGTAGGAAAAATGTCACTATGAGTCTGAACATAAAATAAGAGTATGAAATTGCAGATCAGGAAAAAACCTTTCTGAACAATGAAAATACAAGAAAAGAAATTGACCCATGCATCCAGAATTATTTAATGAATGGAATTTTTAAGATAAAATCACTGTTTTTCATATGGTGATACAGATTGCAATAAAATCTGTGCTTACAAAATGCCTTTTATTCAAGTACCTTTCACACAACTTAAATCTTACATTCACAAAATCTCTTCTTAAATCCCACTCCCACTTCTTAAATTACATTAAATTTGTTTTGATGTCTGAACTCTTATAAATAGAGAGTGTTGGCTGCATACATCATGGAAGGATCTGTCCTGCAATATGCAAATGTAATTTCTCTTAAGATACAGAGAGGCAAAAAGGAGCACATAGAGTCTGTGTGGTTTGTTTCAATCAATGAGTAAAAGGCCACAGAAAGGTCAGAGTCAAGAAATCTCTAGCGGTGCCCACTACAGTACACAAGACTGACCCTTCCACTACATTTAAATGTATCTCCTGGTTGCATTTTCCCTTCAAAAGGTATAGTTTGAAATGATAGAGGGGAGAAAGATGAGAAACAAGATCTATTTTCTTGCTTTTGGGAGGGGGGGTGATAGTTTCATTACTTGCTTTGGGAAAAACTTATTCTTAAACCTTTCTGAAAGCAGTTCCTTTTTTACCTAACTGCCATGTAGTCGGTGTTAGAAATCATCTGAGATCTACATGACTAATGTGTGGAGATTTATATCCCACTCCCATAAAAAAAAAAATATATGGAAGCGGGTGCTCTGCTGAATAGAGATAAAAAATACTATTTCCCTGCTACTTTTCTGCAATGCAACCACAGTTGCAAAGAATCATCACTTTAATATGTCATAAGGCCAAATACACTCCAAAATTTTCAAGAGCAATCTATCCACTTAAATGCACATACACACACTTATAGAAATATATAACTTTAGCAGTGAAAGTAGTTCAGCTCATACCAGTGAAATTAAACTGACAGCTCCTCTAGTACATTTTTGCCTCAATATAGAAACTGTTTTCGTTTCAGTGAGGTTTCATTTTGGTCCATAGCTCCATCTGCATGGAAAAGCTGACAAGAACAGTGTTGTGTCCTAGAAGTTTTTAACTTTTCATTAAAAAGAGCTACAGAAATGCTCAGATTCTGGCAACAGTTTGCTTTGCTCCAGTCTCCTCAGACACCTCTCCCCAGTGCCATGATCATTCAATGATAGTTCTAGTCTTCCAGAGACCTCCAGCAGCAAAGTACTCTTTGGAAGCACAACATGAGGGAAAGAGCTTCAGAACTCTGTTGTGACTGGGAGATGAGCTATTGACAGGCAATATTCATAAGGAACTCTAGTCAAGGATTGAGGAGCAGCCCTATCAGAGTTAGATTTCCCAGTGAGTAAACCAAGTCTATGTTGGTCTCTGTAATCCTGTGGCTGGTCCCAAGCTAGGTCAATGGTTTGTGAAGTAGTTACACGAACTTCTGACAAGAGAATTTGGAGAACGGACTGTGAGGGAGGTAAGAGAAAAGGACTCTCCCAAACAGGATTTCGGCAGTAGGGAAATTTACTGGTTTCTGTTGTAAGGGAGCAGTAAAGGACATTTAGCCTCCTTCCTTGAAATCCAGGACTACACTATATGGAACACACATGTGGAATGATGCATAAGGATGAAGATGGGGTATGAATTTTAAAAATGCTGATTACTACACTGACTACCCAGACAGACATTCTCAGTCATTATTAACAGGGCTTTTGGATAATATAACCTAACATGCACTAGCTATGCCACCAATCTTGGTGCAAGCTCAATACAGGTTAGTGTTTCATACTCATGTGATGCACACTGTTTTCTCCTATAAACAAGCACGTGAGATCACCTAATTCATTTTTATAATTCCTGCAAAAGCAGTGTTAGCTATCCAGAGGCAGGGTACAGTAAAGGGTGCAAAAAGGAGAACAGTACAGAAAAGAGTATCATGGTTAGCAGTATAAGTTTGTCTCTAACCTCACCCAGAGCTCCCTAACATTAGGAATGCCCTTTGCTACCTCAGAGAATATGTTCCCACATTCCATGACCTTCCAGACTACACTCAGCTGAAACAATGAAATTGTACACTGCTCCAGGAAGGCTCATGAATGAAGGAAACCAAATTTATATGAAAAAGTTGACTTGGACTACAGAATTCAAAACAGAAAAAGTAGACACCTACCTCACCAGTGAGTATGAAATATGTATACTGATTTTAGATTTTCATCAGCAATTTTTTTCAGAAGTGTTTAGAACAGTGTCCGAGGAAGGTGAAGAGTAACTAGAACTATGAGAAGACAGCCCATTACGATTGTATATGATTTCAACCTACACTACTAGAAGCTATTATGCAGAGATGCAGGGGAAAGTTCACTTAATTCTTTCTTCCTCTCTGTCTTCCCAAACCTTGGACATGAATTAACAAAAGAAATAAATAAGTAAAATCAAGTCCACAAATGGAGTTATTTTATGAAGATAGAAAAGCACACATTTCTAGTCTGAAATGCTTAGCAGCCATTCATTGCAAGAAAAGGATGTGTTCAAAGCAATCTTTAGTGTCCTGCAAGCAGAGAGCATGCTGGATGTACCAATTTTGACACCTCTATATTTAGTCCATTTCAGACTATTTCTATTGGGAAATAGATACCATCTGACCAACTATTGCAGAAATTCATATCTGGATTAATATCAGAAGCCTAAACTGGATACAAGCTCAGAGACAGTAATTTTGGTTGTTTTTGATTTAGATGTTGAGCACCTGGATCAGCTTAAACAAATGGATTCTTCAGGCTGAAGGCCCAGGTTGCTCAAAAACAGTGTTTCAGAAGCACAACACCAGAACGCTTTCAAACCTCTACACCATGAAGAGAACTCTGAAGGAGGTAGAAGCTTGGTCACATAAGTTAGTGGTCTGGGTACCAAGTGAAGAAGTAAATACACACAGCGTTTGTTCACCCGCAGAACAGCCTTCAAAATTCATCTTTATAGAACACTTCAGGTTTGACAAATTCACAGATCTCAAAGGACATTTTTCCAACCAAGCAGAAGTCTGAGGTACTGAGTCAGAGTACTGTCATAAAGCAGCAGATGACCCAAAAACTTCTTTGGTGTTCTGATAGCAATCTCAGCAGAGAGGTAATGATGGACTGCAGAGTGAAATCCTTTGGGGAGTTTTGCTTATAGCAAGCTACACATATTTGTTGATGACAGGATTGGAAGCCTGGTTGTAGATGCCCAGGTTACATTCCTTCTGCCTGCAGGATTACAGGCTGAGGGTACAGGGACCTCAGAATCATCCACCCTGCCTTTCTGAATTATCAAAATATACAAAACACAATGAGGCATATTTCACTACAACAGTCTTCCACAAAGATAAGGACCTCAAGAGACAGAGAAAATACTTCTCCACTAATTTAAAAAATGGTAAATTATTTGCAACATTAAAATTGTCCCCTAATTTCTAATATGAATTTATGAGACCTCAATTTCCATCTGTTGTTCCTTCTTAGAATTTTATTTGGTATATTACAAAACATTTAAACACCTATTTTTTTTTTTCCTTTTAAACTAATCACATCAGTTCTTGAGTTTCCTAATGAATAGATTAATGTTAAAGTACTAATTTTCTTCCTTTTTATTCAGCACTAAATATTTTTGTGGATCAATTCTTTTCAACAAAATTTTTAAAATATGGACAAATTCAAATGCAAACCGCATTCCAGTTTTCCCACTGACATTGTTAAAATCACTCTTCTGTTTCTCTGGCATGACATAATATGTTTTTAACACTATCACTGTGGGAGCTCATGTGGAAGTTCTTGCCTGTTGAGATCTCAAATACTTTTCAGAGTTGGTTTTACAGATGAGTGTCCCTCATTCAGAATTTGTCCTTCTTATATGTAACATTTTGCATCCAATATCACTCAGTATGCCTGTCTTATTTATCATGCTGCCTCACTTGGTCTCAAGGAAGAACTTCTCAATTCATGTGATTGAAATCACATCACTATAGCCAATGACATTTAATTAACTGGCAGTCACTGCCAGCTCAGGATCAATGATACAACAAATAAACCACCATACTAGATACTTACAAAGGAGCAATAAATAGCTAAAAACTTTAAAAAACCTTTATATAATTAATCCCATAAAGCAACATCACCCAGATATCCTCACAGGCCGAGCCAGTTATGAGCATATCCACATTTCTGGGAGCGCAGGCTCCCCTGCTTGCTCACTCTGCCTCTCGACACATGGGTTTCCAGTGCTGGGTGGTGCCATGCCATGTGCCAATGCCCATGCTATCTCCCAGTTCATGCCTGCTCTTACAAGGTGCAGGTCACCCTGTGCAGTCACTCCACCGGATGGATGCAGGCTCCTCACACTGCCCAGCGCAGCTCGGTCAGACCAAGCCAAAGGTTGAAATGAAAGGGGTCAATGTCTGGTAGCATCAAGAAAGTTTTTTTTTGCTCTGTTTCTCTAACCTGTCCAGCCATTCATGGTTTAAAAGCTTCATGTTTCTTTTAGACACTTATTCCAGCTTTGTTTCATGGTTTTTTTTTTTTTTTTTTAATTTCTGATTGTTGGAGGAGTGTTTGTGCTTTTTCCTACTTTACAAGTTTGGTTTTGGTTTTGTTTTCAATTCTCCTCTTTAGCATTAACAGTTTTGGGAAATGTCCTCTCAGTTAGCTCAGTTAATTTTATTCACCCAGTTTACCCTCACATACCCATCCCAATAGCTGTTCTTATCTAGGTCATCTTGCTAACTGTGGGGTCTAAACTTATTGTAAGCATAATTTTCTGCCAATGATTTGTCTAGAATATTGGTACAATTATTGTAAAAAGAGTTTCAATATAACACATTAAAAAATATTTCCTCATAATGCTTACTTTTAAACATCTTGCAAGTGCTTGTAAGCTACTTAAGTATCTTATGTTTTTTAAAGTCTGAGTGTACTTTATTTCCATGGTAACTTCTATCTACCAGCTGGGCAGTATAAAAGGGTCAAATTGTTTGCTTGATAGAAAATACGTCCCATAATAACATACTATTGACATTAAATTTTTCCCTGCCTTAAGTTTCTACCAGTTGAATCCTGTATTGTAGTTTCAGTTACTTTGCCTAAAATTTATGTCAGGGGAAGTGGTCAATGATTACCAAGCCTGTACAAGCTTCCCTTGTATGATTAGAATGTTTCCTAGATACATACTCTGGACAATTTTTTGAAAAAGTAAAACAGGACTGTTGATTTAAGAATATTTGTCCCCTAATAAATATTCCCCAAAATGCGTCCATGATAAAAATTTTTATTAACGACTTTTTCCAGACACAGAATAGAAATATTAATTGACTTGTTCTGACAGTTACGCATCACTACTGCCAATAGCTCTTCACAGGATGTGGCCAATAAAAACAACAAAAAGGACATCAATACTCCCTTATTTCTGGTGTATTCTAAGACTACCACACAATCACAACACTTCTCTCCTATGACACCAATTGTACTCCTTTTATACCTTATTTTTTTATAGAGGTTGTTATATGATTTCCTCTTTTTTCCCTATGTATTAGTTAGTTTTGATATTGGTTTTGGTTTAATTGTTAAATTTTCACTTCCTTTTCCCTTGTATCAAAGACAGACTCAAAGTCAAATATGAACTCTTTCAGGATTTTGGTTTTTCTACGGCAAAACAGTATATTCCTAGGAACAGACCAGTTTATATTCACAGCCTTCTGTTTATATGTCCTTTCCAATCAATTTTTCTCATAATTTTCTTTAGGTTTAGAAGATAGGTATTTCTGAAGCAGCATCATTGACTGTTTTTTATCTTTGATTTGCTATAGGCAATCCTCATCTTTCTTTGCCACAAAAAAAAAAATCTTATCTAGATGATACTTTAAATTAGATGCAATACCTTTTGTGATAAGAATTTATTATCTATACTTCTCTGCAACTCGTAATGACATTCTACTACTGCTGCATGACATTTTTGTACATATCCCCAAACCTGAAATTTCCCATTAAAAAATGCAAATTATTTTTTCCACATGTTATGGAAAGTTACCTAAGGACTAAGCCATCCTCCACTACGGTTTGATTCAGTAGTCTTGAACAGATACCTCCAGGCCTTTGCTTAATGTACGTAACTCAATCTTCAGGGCCAGACTACTCAGGAAAATGTACATTACAGAAAGAGGGATATCAACGTGAACATTCACTGAAGGTGAGGGTTTCTGACCTCTTTCTGGTTCAAAGGAGAAATCCATTACGGTTTGAATTCCCTGCACCATATACAGTCAAAATTCACACGGGCGTTAAATGCAATAAAACTCTTATTGGAGTAGTAGACTGTGCACTGCATATGAGCAACCTGAAAGGCTAATGGGGTCACCATCCTTCCCCTCTAGCAGCTGTGTCATCAACAACTCCAACAAAAGTGAACCTCCGTTCTTTAACGGATGTAACAAATATAAAAGCTTTCCTCCGGAAAAATAATATATAACCACTTGTAGAAGAACCTGCCTGTCCAATAAGGGCTCACAAACTGAGTAGGGGCATAGAAAATCCTCGTAAAACCAAACAGCTAAGTGAAGAACCCTTAACACAGTATATATGCCCTTTGGCAAAGAAGCGCATGGAATTCAATACACTTGTGCACACTTCACTGAAACTTGCATGTATTGAGGGAGGGAAAAGTATGATTCCTTAACCCTCTTCCTTCTGTCCATGTAAAGCCTCTTCTAGATTTTAAAAGGAAAACCATAGCATTTTTGTTAAACTGATTATAGCATGTCACAATATTCAGTTATTGATGTAAATAGCCAATACACAAAGATTGCACCATCTTAAGGACTGAGAATTCAGACCTAAAATAGGTAATTTTAAAAACAGCTTGTTTTGTTAATATAAACTGAGGTTGTACTGTGGCAGTGAGATTAATTCATCAATTATTACAATACACACTGATGAAAAAGATGCACTAACACCTGGAATGTCAGCAGGGATGGAAAAGGAACATGGAGCCTTTGGAAATTTGGAAGCTTGCAACGTATCAACTCAAAATGGTATTCAGATCATCTTTTTATGTCTGTAAATATAAATACTTATTCTATCATTTATCTCTGGAAATAAAGAAAAAAAACCCAAAAACCTAAAGAGCAAGATCAGTCCTGCTGAAGTAATTACTAAATATCCAATTGAGATCAGTTGGAGCAAAACTGGGTTTATCTTCTCACAATGACAGAAGAAAAAGAAATGTGAAACTAATTAAACTGGTTGCATGGAAGGGCTGCTACAGAACCAGCTAGCTCATACACATTACAATGCTGAATTAAGACCAAAAAATGGGCATTAGTGAATAAAAAACCTCAATCCTTTTAATTAATTCCTGCAAGACAGAAGTCGCACTTTTACCAGTTCACGGAGAGACTGTCATCCTCTTCTCTTATACGAATAGTCCACTAAGAGCTGGTTTTGGAGATTAACAAGAAAGTAAAATGCTGCTATACAGGTGATGAAGATTCAATATGATGAAACTTTCATCCTCTACTCCCTGCCATAAATTCCAGTCAAGACAACGGAATCTGACGATCTCCAGTAATTTGATGAGTGGGCACAGCACATGAGAAGTGAGGTGAGTACCCCACATCCCAGTCACAGATGGGGACCTTTTTCCCATTGCAAAGAGTCTGGGGTAAGTTCAAAGTACATGAACAGGGTTATTGCCTGCTTAAGGTCTTAAGACAGTCTTTATCTTAAGATCATGACTAAGGTGTGATGATAAGCAGTGTGAGGAAACCTGCACTGTTATGACTCATGCTGCACCCCCACACTGATAACCAGGCTCTTTATGTGCTTGGCTCTATTTCCCATGTAACATGGCATGTGAGGGAAGAGATTATTGCCACGAAAGTGAAGAAAGGCTTGTAAATGTGCTGCAGGTTTGAAGAACACAAATACTTTCTGAAACTTACTGCCACTGTTTTTCAGAATCAGGTCAGATCCTCTGGGCAACCATTCCTATATGGTGAAGTAAAAGCATCAACTCCTGGGCCTTCTAGAAGTCAGGTCATACTATACTGTCCATATGAAAGGAAATCACATCCATATTTCTGAGGATTATTTTAATGCACAGGACTGTATGAATCCCATAATCCCGTAGCTGTCAAGTAACTGATTCCTCAAACACAAAGGGCATTAATGAATGCTCTGAATTGCTGCTCGTTTGCAGAGAAAACATCATTAACTTATCTTGCTGTGATACTTCTGAGTAAGCTTCAGCAAGTGAAATAATTGTTGATGGAATCTTTTGCTTTGTTTTGGGGTTGGTTTGTTTCCTTTTTAATTCTGCTGGTTCCTTGTTATATCGCTCCCCCACAGTCCTGACATAACAAGTACAAGCTTGGCAGCAAAACTGTGGTAGATTTTATTCAGTGATCTGATGCTGCCTCTCTCCCTTTCACAAGCAGCAAAGGTAAATCTTGTCTTAGCACTGTGAAAACCGAATTTCAAGAATTACAGTGGTGTAAGTATTTAAATTCACACAAGCTATGGTATATACCTGAAATGCATTTTAATATGCCCGAGGAATGGATTCAGTCCTGGGAAGTTCATTGTTGTTTCTAATTGTCAGCGACTGCTACACTTTGCTTGCCTGCAGCTATCCAATTAACATATCATCACTGCAGAAAATAATGTAATATGCTCGATGTCCCAACAACAAGTCTCACACTCCACTTCTATCCAACAATTTCCTCCTGATTGGGTTTCTAACATACTAGCAAATATCAGTGAAGAGCATACAGACAGATATGCCCTCAGATAATGCAGCCTGCAAACACCTTTTCCTGTTGCTGTGCAAAGTTCTGCTGTGGAAATACTCTTGGTACTTTAGAATATTGAGAGAGACAGAGAGAGAGAGAGAGAGAAGGAAGGCACAACTCCAGAAGTGGAAAACATGTAACTTGTGCCCTGAGATATCGCTATGGCAACATTTAAACAATGAACAGAAAGCCCTGCAGGATTCTGCTCTCGCTTCCTTGGATACCAAATGTAAATCCTGATTCTCTTTTATTGTGTGCATGCACAAGCGTCTGATTTTTGCCTTTTCTTCTAACAGATAGCAAAGTATCCAGGCCCCCTACCAGGAACTACGCGTTAATTCACTTCCATTTATTGCAGCTTGTGAATATGCAACTAAAACACACCACTGGCATAATCATCTCTCCTCTTGTGTCCCTACTTCTACCCCTTAGGAAAAAAAAAATGACCATGATAGTACAGCTACATAATAGGTACCTCTTTTTTTTCTGAATAGAATCATTAAATAAACCGCTTTAAGGAGTCACAAGCCGATCCCCAATGTCTTCTGCCATGACAGGAAGTAGAGCCAGGATCCTTTCCAAGGGCAGCTCCTTGTCCAAGCTGCTAGACTCAAGCATGCTGCAAGGCTGCCTTCCAGATCAGCATGGCTGCTGCTATTCCTAAATTCCTCTCATCTGGGTTGCCCTGTGGGGGCTGAAGGAGGCTTGCTTTTCATTATGATTTTCACAGAGCAGCTGGCAATGCTGAAAGTCCCCTGAGAATAGTAACCCAAAATCCAGTCAGCTTGACTACTCCAGAAAATACTTAGTAGGTGCCAATTGCATATCTTCAGAGTAATTCTCAGCCCAGGCTGAAAACAGCACTAATTCCAGAACCCTTGTTCCCTCGCTAGCCATCAGAAACAAAGGCACATCTCCAAGCCAACAGGAAGCCAACTGTGGCAAGACCGAGATGGAGGCTCTCTCTCACAGTGCTGCTGTGCACAGTGCACTCCTTCAGTGAATATACTGCAGCTTGGATAGCCTGGCTTGGGAATTTTCACCAGCAGCAAGGTCTCTCAAAATGTGCTAAAATCCTTTCCTGAGCCCCATCCAAAATCTTCCTGCCCCATATTGCAACAGCAAGAATCTTCATGCCAAATGGGAAACAGCTTTTTAGGTCACAGACAAATCATTTTAAAGCCTACATATAGGAAGCCATAGCAACACCTCTGGAATCCCTTTGTTTTTCTCCAGTCCCACACAATTGCTTGTACTGGCTCACATCTACAGCATTTTTTCTTGGGTCTCACCTAATCTGAAAGCCCATTTTTCACTTGTCAGTGGTATCAGACTGGGAGATATTGTGACACAAAATTTGCCACTCCAGCAAACTGAACCTGCTTCAATTCTAGATCAGTGCAAATCATTTCTGACATGAGAAGAGACACAGACCAGCCACCCCCTTGCATTAATAACATACACTTTGCCTGAAGTTTGAGGTATGCGATCTCTGACCTTCCAGAAAACAATTAGAACAAACAGAGCAGAACCTTCCAATAGAGCTTTATCCTTCCTCCTATACAAGAATTTGGTGCTTAAATATACACGTTATGGTTGCTTGTTCAGCTGCCTGGGGTCACTACCAAAAATACCATCCATGGCTCGAAGAGGAGACAGCCCTCGGGAGCAGCATATGCTACTGAATGACAGACCTGTGCTTAGATACCTGCAGGGGATGTAGCAGACACAGCCAGCTCCGGCCTCTGGCTGAGGAGATATGTTGCTTCTCACTTAGCTGGATGTTTGGATGAATGTTTTTGGCTATTTATTTTATGCCCTTTGGGCTCTGGATAAGCCTCAGCGCAAATGCTGAGAAATGCTGTACTCATTCCCACTTTGATATTGCATGAGTTAAACTCTGGGTTGTTCCATGTGTCTTTTGGCTACTGTATTAAGTGAATGATTCACTGAAGTGTGAAACTGTTGCCTCTTTGGAAGCAGACACACATCCCTAGCTTTTTAATGTTGACAAGGTTTGCCTATTTCAGCCCAAACTGGTGACTAAATTTTCCCAGTGCTTCCTTATCACATCAAGAAAATACTCCTGCTAGTTATTGTACAAAATGAATGGGGCACCCATGACAGCTTTCTATTGTCAAAAACTGGAGTTGCTCTATCAAATTTTCTGTTTATGTGTTCACTTGACAGCAAACCAGGGAAAAGCTTGGAGATGCCTCTTCCTCAGCCAGCTTCTTTTTCCTTCAGTAATTACTGAGCAGCAGCTTAACATAAATTTAGCTTTTCTATTACTGCAACTGCGGATGTAAGTGTAGCCCACAATAGGGCACAGACTTATCATGATACATGAAGGAATGAACAAGAGAGAGTTTTGCATTTATTTTCAGATGCTGACAAACTTATTACCCATTTAGTATCCCACCAGGAAACATGGGCCCAGAGCAAAAAAGAGGCTAAAGTACTTCACACCAAAATGATTTAGCTATACTGAGAAGGATGAGAGTAATTGGAGCTGTAAGGAACAATTTTCGCTGTGCCTGCTTCCTTCTTTTACTGAACACAACTACACAAAGGGTCTGATTTGTTCGTGTGGCCAAACAAAAACTCCCAGAGATTTCCTTAGGAGCAGAATTGAACCCTAAATCTTAATCCTTTTCAAGTAGCCAGTGTTTAAGAGGCATGACCTCCAAACAGCACATGGGACACATTTGAGAGGGAAAAGTTCTCCTTTCCATTATGCCAAAAGATTCAGGACATTTACATGAAGTAACAGTAGTGATGCAAGTGAATGGAGAAAGGGGGGAAAAAAGGAGGAGGCTAATATTAATTTATGTATTTATCCAGTGAAGTTACAGTTCTGTTTTTTGTTGTTTCATGCAGGCAGCTTGTGAAGTGAGAAATGCTGCTAGAAAATAAAAGACCTACCAACACTTCTTTCCTTCCTGACTGCTCTCCTCTTCTCCAGAATATTGCTGCTAGAGAAAAGTAAAATGAGTGGCAAAGAAAGCTCTGCCCCTTGCCTGCCAAAAGAAAAAAAAAAAAAAACCCATTCCTATTCAATGGCTCATTTAATTAGTTGTTTCTCCCTCTCGCTCTGCACCAGTTTTGGCCTAATACCTTCAGCTGGAGCCTTAACATGTGAAGGCCAAGGCTGAAGAGGGCAGAGGTGAGGGAGGACAGAAGGGGAAGAAAAAGAAAGAAAACTCCCTACCCACGAGCTATGCAGTCATGCCAGGAGAGGGGACGGATGTTGCACTTTTCCCCACAGGAAAACATGGACCTCTATTTTAAAAATCATGTTATCCTCCCTTTATTCCACACTCCCACATGACATTTCTCCAGGAAGGGAGCGATATTTACTGGTCTGTCACACATCACTGCTAATTTGTGACCCCCACCATCTACCAGCCACTTTTTAATTATTTTCATTATTAGCCTAATATAAAAAAAAATCTCCTAACACCTCAGTATCCTCTCACTGCTTGTCAATCAAAGTAAACCTCTTACAACTGCCATGAAAGTCCTAGGGGACCCTGGAGGATTCACCACAAAATCACAAAGAATTTCCTAGGAGATCTGGAGGGCATGGCTGGCTAGTACAGCAGTTTCCTAAACTCCCCTTCAATAGAAGAATGTCCTCTCTCTGCCTGTTACTGTCCTTTCTTAGCAATGGAGTGTAAAACATGCCATTTCTCTCAGAGCTGCATCCTCAAAATCCATTAAAAGCCCCTGCCCCACACCCCCCCCCACTCCCCCCAAAAGCCATCCTTCACCTCCCTGCTTGATTATAAAATGTTCCTGTTAATACACCATATTGATCTGCAGTGTCAGACTGGATACCAGCATTCCAATTAGAGCCTTGAACTATTTTAAACACTTACTAAATAAATAAACCTCCTCTGCGCATCTAATTCTGTGCAACTTGCATCCGTTTGTAGAGACTGGGCAATCAGGCAGCACCCCCCACTCACTGCAAGGGCTTTCTCAAAAGATTTCTTTGCTAGTGAACATTTACAAATGCTGTAGAGACACATAGGCAGGTGTCTGCAACATCCTACCAAGGCTCGAGTTTTAGGAATTTGAGCTACTGTGAGAATTCATTTCTATCCTCATTCCCTCCCTTCTCTCTTCCCAACCGCCCCCCTCCAGCCGTTATCAAAATACAGTCAGGTTCTTTACTCAGGTGGGGGGAAAGACTGAGAAAAGAGGAATAAGGATGAAAGAAGAGAGGCAATGGGGCACATTTCCTTTTCCAAAAAATAATAAAATGGAAAGTGTACTCACTGTATCCTCAAAGACTATCCAGCTGGAAATCCGAGTGATTATGAAAAACCAGGGTGGGGGAGGGGTTAGAAAACTATTTCATTTCAGCAACCAAACCAAAATTAAAAACAAGAAAGGAAATTTTAAAAAAAGGATATCCAATTGCAATTTCCCAGCAATTTCAGTCCATACAGGTGCCAATCCAACCCAACACTGCTGAACTCTCCCCCTCTGGCAATTTTGCTTTCTTCTTCTCTGTCCTTTATTTTCTCTGTGGCTTTCAACTTTTCTGCTTAAAATTTCTGTAGTGGTAATGTTGATGGCTGCCTTCACTGAAGAATAGTGGTTTAAAATAACAGGAAAAAACCAAAAATCCTTGCAGAGGATGAATGGTCCTTTTCCTTTCTGAAACTTTTCATTCCACTGTGGATCATTTGCCTAGTTTCCTTTTTCTGAGGTTTTCTGCCTCTCTGGCTCCACTGCTCCCCATTGCTCTCTATTTGTTTTTCCTCTGGAGAGCAGAAATAACTGTATTTCCTTTTAAGCAATCCTCCATCTGTATTCTTTTAATGTAATTTTGTTGTGACACTTAAGATCCAGGTCTTGCCAGGCAATTTTCTTTTTCCCCCTTCTTTGCTGCACTATCAATTATCCAATCCATGTGTCTCCACATTAGAATGGGGATTCCCATTCTTCTTTTTCTCTATTCCCCCACACTCCTTTAGAAAAGAATCTCTTTCTGCATTTAAATTTTTATTTCTGTCCGTCAAAACAATAAACTTTTAGTCTCTCTCCCCCCTCTCCAAAGATCTGATTAGATTTCCAATCACAACCCAGTGCGCAATTGGATTTTTGATTTCGGCAAGAAGCCAGCAATCCACAGCATCAGCACCCTCTTCTTGTTTCAAACTCCACGTTATATCCTTTTGCCTTCCCTCCAACTCCTCTGCAATTTCATAATTTCACATTAAATGAAATGAAGGAAGGAGGGAGTAGAGAAAAATTCAAGGTTCCCACCAGCTGTCAAGAATAAATCCGTCACCTCGTTATTTTTCAAACACTTGGGATGGGTATTTTTAACGCCCACTCTCGCCTCTGCCCCCCCTACTTCTCAAAATCCTTCAGACGTTAAAACTCCCCCGATGGGGCACAAAGAAACCCGGGAAGATGTGATTTGTCCTCTTAGCTGTAAATTTCAGAAGCACTCTTTGCTTTTCATTTTAGCTTCCTCTCCATCTTTTGTCCAGCAGCTACATGAATCCAGAAGCACCGAGACCGATAAACTTCTATTTCTTCTTTGAGGAGAGGGAGGGAAAGAGACAGGAAGAAGGATAAAAGCTCTCCCGTCTCTGCCTCCCTTTTCCTCTCTTTCTGTGTTTCAATGCAGGTCTGATCTCATTTCCAAGCTGAGCCTGGTGTATTTCAGATGTACAAGTTGGATTTCCCCTCTGTACAGCAGTGAGTTAGTCTCCCATCTTCTTCCACATGCCAGTTATCTTCCCCCTTTTCTTCCTTCCTTCCTGCCTCCCTCCCTTCCAAGATGACACAGTCCCAGGAGCGCAGCCGCTTCTTTCAGCTTTTAGTTTCATCCCTGACATGCATAGCCCTTTGCACAGCCGAGACGCTTCCTTCCTCCTGCGAGCTGCAGCTTGAATTCTGCCCGTGTGTGCATGTAGGGACGCATGTATGTGTATATCCAGTTCCTGACAGCTGCTGCTGTTGCTGGGAGTAGCTCCGCTTTTCAGTCGCTCTGGCTTTCTGCTACTCCCCACCTTTCAGTGGCACCCTAGGATTTGCAAATGTCCCAGGGCCGGTCTCTCTGGCTACACTCCTCCTTCTCCCTTTCCGTTCTCTCCCCTCTGCCTCTGTTGTGGTTGCTTTTTTTTTTTNCTTGTGATCAGTAAAATACAATTACCCAATTACCTCCCATCATCTTAGCACTGATTGGTCAATTGAATTAACACTTGATGTCAGGGAAAGGGGCCGGGATCTGCTCCGACGTGGCATTGCTGCCACCTGCTTGACAGACTGGGAACAAACTCAGGGTTACCTTAAGAAATCCCCAAGTCAGAAAGCGGTAACTGAAAAACAAGGGATCATCTTAAGGAAAGGAATGTCAAAACTCATTTTCTTAAAAGCCTCCCTGATTCTGACAGTTCAACCAGTATTCGCAGGTTCCAGCCTAGCTGCTGAGGCAGAGTAAATGACAGAAAAATGAAATGAGGTATAAAGCTGTCTTTGCAAAGGAATACAGAGCAACCAGCATTCACAGGTACCAGCTCTGGCCACAGATGCAGAGGGGCGATAATAATATGAAACAAGGTATAAAGTTATCTTTGCAAAAACTGTAATAGTGAAAATAATTTGCTTTGAAAGACAATCTGTTTTCCAATTACAGAAATCAATGTTTGTTTAAAACTTGTATGCACATACAAATTACCTAAAACTCCATTTTGGCAGTTGTTCAAGGGCAAAAGCCCTTTGAACAGCTTCAAGGTTTCAGTGAGTTTGAGTTCTGCCTTCAGTGAGTTGTGACAGCAACACAGCAGTGCAATGCCTAGGCTCACCTATCAAATCTGCCACAGTTTGATTAAAATGACTTCTGACATGCATTTTGGAGTTTTCTGAACTGGCTCCCTAATTTAGGTTACTGAAGTACTCACATATTTGTTATGCTCTTACCTGCCTACCCAGGTACGTTAGATGTAGTTATCTATGTTACCTAAAATGCTCAGAACTGGGCTTTGTGTCGTGTTTCTCTCAGGGATCTGAGTTCAGTGGAAATTTTACAGAAAATTTTACGTGTATAAGGTCAGATATGCTAATCGCTTCATGGAAACAGAATACGGATGATGTATGTGCTGGCATTTGTCTCTCTCAAAATCAGAAAGATATTATTTATAGATCTAACTCCTCCACACAACCCCCAAAAAAGAATTAGTCAGGTGCTTTAATGGTAATTATGGCAAACTTCAAATATTAAGCAGTAACTCTGAGTTATTCCATGCATATAATAATATAACTATCTCTTTGCTCAGTCCTCTCTCAAATAGTCAAGACATGTTTGGTATCCTTACTCAGGCTTCAGTGTTCGTGTGAAATTGACATACTCGAAAATAAAATACACTGAGTTATATGTCATATTAGAAGTTTTTCCAGAATCATAAAATCCATAAGCTAGCTGAATTCAGTCAAGTAACACTTACTGAATCATTAACACTGACTTTCAGATTTATTCTACTGACTCAACAGGCATTCTGGTGAGAAAGTTCTACCAGATATAAGTTAAGCAACTGGAACCAAGCCCATTTAGCACCTGATCTTACTATCCCTGAAATCAATGGCAAACAAAAATTACCTGGAATGGGTGAAAGGCTGAGTGTGTAGCGACAACAAATAACCCAAACCTAGCGGTCTTTCAAAAATGCTAAAAAAGTCTCTGAGGTTTTTTGGGGAAGGTTGTAAGTGTGGTAGGAGATGAAGTTGCTGGCAAGGAAATCTTTTTCTCAGTTGGTGAGCTTATTTTGTTCCTATCTGATTCATGGATGCTGCTAGTATATTTTGGGTCTACAAACGTCTTATGAGAGTCTTTTTCTTTTTACTACTCAAAATCCAAAAAAACAAAAGGTCGTTCCTTTTCCCAGAAGGATAAAAACATCACAGTCTAATATGTTTCCTCCACTGTCTTTTTAAAAAGTTCCTGAATAATTTCCTTCTACTATTAAAGAACCTGTGAGTGAAAGTGAAGGTTTCTACAACTGAGTTAAACAAATCTATAGGCATCAGGTACAGAAGATCCACAACTCTTGGGCATCCAATCAGAATCTAAGACACAAGCATCTGCTGTAGCCACAGTATCTCTGTTGATACAAAGTGACACTTCACTTACGATAGAAATGTGCACATTTTCAAATGACATCAAAATACCCATTTCTAACAGATAACGGTACTTAAATAGATTGCATATCTCTCTACATACAAAGATAATATATTTTCTGGCATAGATGTAACTAAACAAAAAAAGATGTCAAAACTGCAATACTCTAGGTTATGATATGATCTCTCAAAGTTTGTTATCTTTAATACAACAATTAGGCTTTATCACCTAATAAACATAGAAGATAGTGTGATTAGCATCTTTGAACATAACTTTAAAGCAATCTAGTGTGCAATAGTTATAAGATGGCACTCCACGCTATATGAAAAGGCTATCATTAGCTCTGGAGAGATCTATTACATATTTTCTGCGACACATCATATGTTGTTGCCTTCAAACAGTATTGTTTGTATATTGCCTTCGATCTTGCCCAGTCCTACGTATGGGAGGACAACGAAACTCAGATGTACATACTGGCAAATCTTCCCATAATAAACACGAACAACACATTGTTACAAAACACCTTTTTCTTTCCAACAGACAAGGCAACGTATAGAACTGTAGTTCTGTGCATGATTACCACTGGAAGAGACTAGTGGAAAAGACCAAATATTGGCAATTCTCAGTCATTTGGTGGAAGAGGAACATGGCTAAAGCCTAAAAGAAGAGGATTCTGACGCTAAACGAAGGAGAAGAGAAACATTGTAACTGAATAAACATAACCAAATTTTGAGAAGAAAACAGTAAAACCAGACCGCTTTACTTGGCCAAAGTGAAAAGTAATTGCAACATTTTCCTAAGTCAGTTGACAGCCCCACCTTACTTTTAAATAATGAGGAAATCATGAAGAAAACTGTGGAACATAATATTCTTTCTATTTTATTTAGCTTTGCTGACAGGAATCTGTTTGCATATGGCGAGAGTACTTGAATTCTCTTATAGCTTACTACTTTCAAAAGGGAACAAAAATTGCTGACAAACATACTTTTGACTGCACAGATCTAGGATCAAGCTCACTAATCAATTTATGAATTCAATGGAAATCCTAAAAATCTCAGACTATATAAAATATATCATACGTAATCTCACAGGAAGACTGTGAGTTTTCTGTTGTAATTGGAGCCCACAGAACATAGTTTCCTGTTTAAGTGATTTCACTGATAATCGTTCAATTCTTTTAATACAACAAGCACTAAAATCACACACATAACCATCAAAATTAACAGCTGACTGATACTGCCTCATTTATTAATTTTCATGGGGTTTTTTCTGCTGTTTACAGTTCCAGTGAGAAATTTTGTTTTGCAGGTAATTTCTACTGGGTCATAGCAGCTTGGAAGAAATAAAAGATATCCTCCTTCCAGGAAAATCTGGGTAAAACCACAGCACATGATTTTGTTACACAGATGTGAACATGGCTGTTCAATAAACTCATCTCTTCATGATACTGTAATACCAATTGTTTCTGGTAAAGATGGAGCTGAATGGTGGGCTTTGTTGTTTGCACTTGAAGGGAACAACATTCTCAAAACTACTGTGTGTTCATTGCACGTTCCTTGTGCAGTTGGGTTAATTGGACAAATTTAGATTGTACATTTGTACAAATTTTCATCTTCCACGTTAACCATCCATCAGTGAAAACAGCTTGCTGTTTAGAGAGACTTTCTAGAATTTCTCCTTATGGAACTGAGTCACATATTGTCAAAGTTTCCATCAGGCAGAGACAAAACCAATTCCCCAAGCTGATCATGGGACATGCCCTTGCTCCACAGAGGCCTAATGGTATCCTGGGCTGCACCAGGCAAAGCGCTGCCAGCCGGTTGAGGGAGGTGATCTTTCCCCTCTGCTCAGCCCCAGAGAGGTTACACCTGCAGGCCTGTGTCCAGTTCTGGGCTGCTGAGTGCGAGACATGGACAGACTGGAGAGAGTCCAACAAAGCAGCATGAAGACAACAGACCAGAGCATCTTTCCAGTGGGGAAAGGCTGAAAGAACTGAGACTGTTTAGCCTGGAGAAGAGGAGGCTTATTAACGTGTGCATGTACATGGAGGGAGGGTGAAAAGAAGATGGAGCCAGCAGTGCCCAGCGGCAGAACCAGAGGCAGTGGGCACACACTGCAAAACCACAGGTTCCCTGAATATCATGAAATGATTTTTCACTATGACAGTAAGAGCACTGGCATAGGTTTCCCAGGGAAGTTGTGGAGTCTTCCCCCCCTTGGAGATATTCAGAAGCCATCTGGACAAGGTCCTATGAGATTTGCTCTAGGTGAACCTACTTGGGCAATGGGGTTGGACTAGGGGACGTTAGAAGGTCCCTTCCACCCTCAGGTGTTCTATGATTCTGCAATTCAACAGTCTGTAGAAGTATTTACATAAAAGGAAAATAGGAAACCTCATACTTATCTGGTAAATTTATTTTTTCTAAAGTGCTCTTAGTTTCTCTTATTCACTGAGAACTTAGGAGAATTATGTGCTTATCATTCAACACAGCAACAGCAGAGGGTATTTCTTTTCTCAAATGAATGATGTTTTGAGGAAAATAAATATGAGAAGGAAAAACTACTAACAGAAAAAGGGTAAATTTTTCCTAATTTTGCTTTTGGAATTGTTTTGCAATATATAAAAAAATATATATACAAATGTATGCCCTAGTCAGAACTGCAAAACAATTTTTTATTTTTATATATTTTTAATTATAAAAATAGTTACTGTTAGAACTTCTATGAAATTATGCCCCTACCAAGAGCTTACTCTTTAGGGTTGGTAATAACTTTTAAGCTTATTGCAGCATGACTTTAGGGTACCCAGCATTTAATAGAGTTAGGGCAGTAATCCTTTTACACACATTTACAAAAGTAATCACATAGTAAAATAAAAGCAAAAGCTTCCTTTGTACTCAGCAGAAGAATTTTGGTTCCACTGAGGCCAATGACAAAATTTCTGCTGGTTTAAATAATACTACAGTTTTGCAGAGTATCTTTTTCCATGTGACTTCAACTTTGACTTCCATTCCAAAGTCTGTCTTAGACTTCAACATCTTGAAAACCATCATTAATCTTTACTCTAATTTTTGCTGTAGTTATTTCCAAAACATGGAAGGACAAATTTTTTTGAGCCCCAAAGCTCCTCACCACACAGATGCATCCAAATGTGTTTGTTCAAAAACTGTGCATTTTGTTAGAAATAGACTGTAGATACATTCCCTGAAATCAGAGCACATTGCATCTCTACTGTAATAGTAGCCATGTGGCCCTTCAGTAGAATTTTTTCACATTCTATTCCAAGTTTTACTTAAATTAATTACTCCAGACAAGGAAGAAGTACGACAAACCCCCTATTCTGTGACAAATTATTGTTGTTGTTGTTGTTGTTGTTGTTGTTGTTGTTGTTGTTGTTGTTGTTGTTGTTGTTGTTATTAGAATAAGAAGCAGCAGCAACAGAAGCATGAATTTGTATTTTTCTCTTCCAATTTCCAGTTCTTGGAAATGGGCATATTTTTCAACTTCTTAAAAAATGTGAGTGCCTTTGACTGAAATGAACTACTGTATTCAACACTACAAAATCTGAATCACGAAATGGCTTAGAACAAAATTTCAAGTGTTTTCACTCTAAAACAGTCCTGAGAATAATACCCAAATCCTGTCATTTTCCTATGCCACTAATTTCAGGCTTAGATTTCAGATTTGGATGAATTCTCTCCTTTCCAGGAGCGCCATTGACATTAAGCTGTTGTGAATTCACTCCACAGGGAGGAATAACTCCTTTGATTTCAATGGAGCATCTCCAGATTAATGCAGGTGTAAATGAGAATAGAGCATAGCCCTTCATTTTATATTCATGGCCCATTTAATATGTGTTTGGTTTTGTAAATCACAGAATTATAAAATCATTGAGGTTGGAAAATGTTAGTAGAGTGAAAAAGAAGGATTGTTTCACCTAAATTGAATTTTTAAGGATGTAAAATTTAAGAATATAGACAACTAGATTTGGGCAGGAGTGATGCATGAGTTTGAAAATGATATCTTTACAGTGTGACAGCCTTTTTTTTCCCTCAGTGAACATTAAATAGCAAAAATATGATACATTGACACAGAGATGAAGGTATCAAACATCCTAATTTCTTCTCCTGTGGAGTTATTGTGACTGGAAAATACAATTTCCACATATTGAGAATTAAATCTTACATATGCTTCAAAACAGTAATGAGAAACAACCTAGCAGCCATATTTTCCTACCTTGTCCTCATGTTTAGCATACATTTAAAGTGAAATTCTGATACAAAGCAAAGATTTACAATTTAACTTCTGAGCCAAAGAAAAAATAACATTCAAGACTTCTAAATTTTCATCACAAAAAGCATAATGGTTTGCTTTAACCACGCAAAGAAAGTTACAGCTTTCAATAAATTGGGGAGGAAAATAAATGTTGTATAGAGAGGAAAAATTGTCAAAATGGAAAAAAAGAAGAAAATTTCATGGCATAAATAACATTTCTCAAGGGGATAACTTTAATTGTCAAGATCTCTTTTCAGGTACATATAAAATAATTTACTTCAATTAAATATCTTCAGTATCTTCTATGTCCAACATAGGAGAATCATCTTTACATAACAAACACACTTTCATTTCGTCCTCATCCATCAATATGAAAAGAAATCCTGTTTTTTTCATAGTGATTTTTTTCTACTCCCTTTGTTTTTATTTTTTTTCCCTTGAATCACTAACGCCTCATTCTTGACCACCAGGAAAAAACACAAGCTTTTTAGTTTTTTTCCAGATTTATCTAAATTCAAATGGATTGAATTATATACTATAATGCATATAATATATATAAGGACCTGATTTCTTACCGTTGGTGCTTGCAGGACTGCAGCTAGTGATGTGGGCATCAAAAGTGTTATAGCCAGGACTCACTGGAACTGTATTTCCAGAGTCTTTGCATGATCTCAAGAGGGACAATTTGATTCTCTGTGTGCCTGCCACTCTACCTGTGAAATGCAAATAATAATACTTACTGCATGTGTTAAGCAGGAAGGACTCACTGTTATTTGGACCTGAGGGGGTAAAGTTTCCCAGTAGTGTCAGTGCATGATGTGACACCATTATCACCACATGATGTGCACTACACCAGGCAAGGCAAATTGGAAAACATAACATAGCAAAGAGGGTAAAAACCCACCCCTCTAAATATTTATTGTTCTTTTCTGTACCCTAGCAGTCAATACCTGATATTGAATAATTTATGATTCTTGGGAATGTTGTAATATAAATGTACTTTGACAGATGTTGACTTAAACTAGATGGATGAAAAGCCAGGGAACAATGTAGGACCTAGAAATGAACGAAGGCAAGAAGCACTGTATTTATACTGACAAATGTTCTGAACTATGGTATAGGATACTTAAAAAATTATTCTTTAGCCTTGATTTCTCTGTATTTTCTCACCAAGTGCTCAGCTCTCCCCCTTCTATCTCCACATGCATGTTAAAACTCTACATCATTTCAAGAGCATATGATATACCTAATCATCTTTCAGTACCATCTTAGACAGATGGATGAAAAACTGCAAGACAGTGATAAGACTCTTGAAAATCTTTTGGAATTTACTGGGCTACTGCCACTCCAGAACAGACCAATAGTCTGTCTAGTCCACTGTAGTGTCATTTCTAAAAAGAATACAAGATTATACCATAACAGGTCATTCCATAACTTTCACTTTATAAAGCAGTGTGGGTGGAAGAATAGCCAAAACCAATTTTCATGGAATTTGCACTTAAGCTCTGGAAATGCTACATGTGGAAAAGGTAACTCTATTATTTTGGAGACAATAAGAGGAAATAGGTTTAATATGAATGAACATCTTTGTCCCCATCAGGGCAGGACACTTTGAAAAGATCTTAAAAAATCTGTGGTTGAGAACTTTTCTCAATCTTTATTGACCTCACTTTAGAAATCCTAATAAGAAGTTAAGTAATGCTGTCACAGTCACAAATGGTGCAAATGATGGCAAGAATAATGATTATTTGAAGAGTATTTTTTTTTTTTTTATTCAATGATACTTTAGGATAAATTTTCCTACAAACTCTCTGAACTTCATTCCCAGGTGAAAAGGTACAGAATTAAATCAAAACTCACCTTACTGAATCAGATCTGATCTTCAAGGTCTAGGGAAGTATTTCTTGTTAAAGGGACTGTTTCTGGTGATAAACAGGATAAAACACCTGTAAGGGATGAAACATTGTTTTAAAAAGCTGCACATCATGATTATAATATTGTTTGAGTGCAGGAAAAAAAACCCGCAAGAGGTGATGCACAGAAGTCTGGATTTTATCCACAGTTGTACTAAATGCTTTTTGGTTTTTCCGACTCTCTCTCCTTGCACTTTTCTGCTAGCTTATATTGAGACTGCATTTCCTTTAAATTGTATTTGCTTTACACTCCTTTGTGCATGTAGGTGGAAGTATATAATATTAAAAAGTCTATAATTTAAGAGATAAGGAGCACTGTTGGCTTCAAAAATCACAGTACTGATAGTCTTTGAACAATAAGAAGGGCTAATATTAAGAAAACTAGAATAAGAGGCTGAAGACAACTTTTCCAAAAGTTCTTCAAAACTTAATGGAAAATATATTTTGTAAAAATGAGGAGGTCAAGGGACATGACCTTTCACTTAAAATGTTTCAAGTGGGCCTTATTTTCAAAAGCAGCACAGCAATATTTGCTAAATCCAGCTCCATTTAAAATGTGTTCTCCAAAGATGAGCCAACTACAATGAGTCATCACTTTTGGAAAACACATTTACTAACTCCATATATGAAGGCATAGATCTGGAAGCAGGAATTAACCATCTGTAATCCTAAAGCACATACATTACATTTTACCAGAATTTCTTTTCTGGAAGAGAAATTTAGATGAAAATACCAGGTTCAAAGAAAAAATTTAATGTAATCTCTCAAAAAATTAAGGTTGTAAAGCTGTTTCAACTTCATATTAAAAAGTTTCTGCAGAAATCTGATTATTAAAGACAAATTAGTTTGATTTTTTTATTTAATGCTCCTGCCTTCAGTTTTCTTAGGAAAATAAAAACAAACAAAATAGAAATGTATCAATTGTTATTTATTGATATTAAAAGAAACAATAAATAAATGGTTCCAAAGTGGTCTTTTCTACAGAATTATTTTCCCTCAACATTTCTTCAAGATTTCATACAGCTATTGCAAATCACAGGATTGTATGAAAATTGTTGTTTCTTTTCCTGCATGAATACTGCAGTTAGAAGAATCAAAGATTGGTTTGTTTCTGCCTTTTATAGAGATACATAATCTACGTACATACATGTTTATCATGACAAATGATAATGTTTAAATGTAATTTGTCATGGGGGTTTTACAGTTATAAAGATGTAAGGAATAGATATTTATATAAAAGAACATTTCAAAAACCTGACAAATACTTGACAAAATTTAGACATATATTCTAAAATAAACTAGCTTTTAGATATTAGAAAGTATATACTTTTAGAGAAATAGATGCAGATTGGTTCTTGAACTTGATAGTTTAGTATATTCTGCTTGTTTGTAGGCAGAACAGCATTGGCATTGTTCACATTAAATTAATGTGTTTAATACCAGAAAGTCTTATGTTCACACAACAATTTCTGCTTGCTGAAATTCTTCAGTTTAAACTTTTCTGAATAATGTCAGAATATCACAAAACCTGATTTTATTCTACAAACAAAACCTCTAAGAGGGTTTTTAGAAGGTGTCTAAGCATGTGGATTTGGACAATTCTGTGATTTACAGATTTTGTCTAAGTGCATTAATCAGCTAACTCCCATATGTTTTCATCTTTAAAAGCCTTCCAGAAAAGAACACTATTTTTTTGCCGCCTAATATAACAGAAATTAAGGGGTGCTAAGTGTTTAAGGTCCATGAGTAACCTTGCACAGGTGAGGAGTATGTCTTACAGGTAGTCTGCACCATCCATGTCAGTTTAATCATACTATTATTGATGACTATCCCATTTTTCGAAAGACTTAATTTCTATTCCTTATTTCTTTTGAACAGAAGGAAACGAGCAGCTTGTCACTATGGTATTAGGTGGGAGGCAGTGCATGGCAGGATATGAGTCAGTCATTAAGCCTGCTGGTCAGTTAAAAAAACCCAAAAAAACTCAAAAGAAACTGCAGCTTGTCATAATGACTGGGGCTGTTCTATGCAGAGAGAATATGCACTAGACAATTTATTCAGAGATATTAATTAATTTCCAGAATATGCTAATACTAACACAGAGAAAACATTTGAGGCACCTCTTTCGTACCTTGTTGCAGGAAACTTCAAACATCTGCATCTTATACATTCCTACTTTAGCAAACTGATTGATGTTTTCTCTGGGCTAGTACTGTATTATACCCATGCCCATCTTTGGGATTTGACACTCTGAGGAGTTTAAGTGGGATATTTATAGGGCAACCATGCTGATGAAGACCTTGTATGCTAGGCTCTAGAATGACAAGACTTTCTGCTTTGGTTAAATGAGAGCAAGTATATAAATATATCTCAGCCCTTTGTCACAAAACTGTGTGGGAGAGGCACATTAGGCAAGGTGCTAGAAGTGAGGGAAGCTCTAACTACTTGCAGCTATGACACATTATTATTCATTGCATGGTATGTCACTCAGACTGTCATAATGCACAGCAGAGAGCGTGCACGTTATCAGTGCTGAACAGCACCGAGAGGGACTGTGGAAGCACAGGTCATCTGGGGAAAACACCTCTGTAACAATCCAGGCACAAGTTTCCTGCTCTTTGTGAAATGGATCTGGCAGCACAAGCAAGAGGATCATCAACTGGTTGCTAACAACCAACAAAATTCTTCTATTACAGATGAAGACATATCTAAAAGGGCTTCCTGAGGTGCATTCAGAATTCTGTATGTAAAATAGTCACTAAATATTATCCAACAAGATATATCTGTCCTGGAGAAAGTGATCTGCACAGGTCAAATGCCCAAACAGATGCATTGGCATGAGTGTCAGCGCTTTGCACTGAGGAAAAAAGGCTAATCAAGAGAAGGTAGAATCTGCAGGGTCACAGAAGGCACAAATAGAAAAACCTGAAATCACCCAGGAAGAATGAAAATAAATAAGTCAGCAAAATAAGGAAGTCAGATATAAGCATCAGGTTCAAATACACACACACAAAACAGATGAGTCAATTAGACAAAAAAGGCAGTCTGAATTTTTTGAATATGAAATTATCAAGTTATAGATATAAAAAAAAAAATCAAACCCAGTTTTTATATATTTGAAAATTAGCTTATAGGAACAAAAATTTATGGTTTTTTTCCAAGAAAAATTTGCTTCCTTGAGTATTTGCAGACAATGAAATCACAATGGGCGAATTTATTTTCCACCCTCATCTTTAAAATGATTGCAATATTAAGATAATATCTTCAATTTTTCTGCTTCCCTCTGTTTTCTTTCCCCATGTACGGCACCACTCTCTGTTTAGTGGTTTTCGTTTTGCTTGACTTTAAAGCCAGGCTTTAGCAGAAATTCAGAGAAATAATTCTCAAGCAGACTTACCAGGTCAGAAAGTATTACCGTAGTACCATTGCAACCAGCCCTGCATGAGACTTTCAGCACTGGTATCAGCACTTCCAAGCCTGATCTATACTTCACTCATGGTAATATATTTCTTTTAGAGTACATATGATAATATGATAAAAATCACTCAGCAATCTTCCTTGTTTGACTATGAGTTTGAACAGTAATGACTGAGGTGCAGAGCATTTCCTAGGAAACTACTAAGAGGAGCTAATTATCATGATCCTCTATCAAGAATATCAATTTGTTAGTAACATTATAATATTTATCTATCTGTAAAACCTTGTAAACTTAATGCCTTTCAATTAACAAAACACCCACACATGAAATTGTATTGATGTAGGTCTTTTCAGCACAGTGTGTCTACACTCATTGTATAGGAATCATCTTACAGACCCACAAAATATGCCAGCCTCATAACTTCTGGTAGGTACAGTAGTACCACACAGAATTTTCACATCAAGAGCAAGAACTGGGATTTGTGTTCAATTTCTTTTAAAATTTTAGTAGGTAAAAGGCAATAATGTCACCATCAGGTCAGCATCATTTTTTATCATTATTCAAAAGACACTGATATCAAAGGACCTGAACAAAACTTTATAACTTGATCAGGCATTTAATGGTCTAAGCAGTACAAAGCACATTCCTCATTGTGTGAGCATTTCTCAGCTCATTGAACAATTTGAGAACAACAGTAAGCAAGCAATTTAGAACAACGTGGCTGAGGGCAAAGGTGAAGGTCAGGATGAATATAAAAGTGAAAACTAGAGAGGATTTATATATTTATATCTTCATTAAAAAGTCAATTTCTTTCAATAAGCACTGCATCATGTATGATTAATTTTTCATAAGATTCAGAATTGTTATCTGTCGACCTCTAGCAAAATTTGTTATGAAAACCTCCTCATCTTTACACTTTTTATGGAGCAATCAAGCAAGTTAAAGACAAATAAAGGAGGGAGGAAATATACTATTGCAGTGTGTGATGCTCTTTCTAGAACATTCTTGTTTGGGGTTTTGTTGGTGTTTTGTTTTTTTTTTTTCTTTTCATTAATATTTACAAGGGACAAATTAAATTTCAAAGTCATGACTTTGGAAGGAAAGGGGTCATCCAGTCCAGTCTCTTGCTCAGAATAGATCTGATCAGAGCAAGTGTCTCAAGGCACATCCAGCAGAGACATTCAACACCTACAAGAGCCCACAGTCTCTCTGGTAAAACTTACCTGCTTTTTAACCACCCCAGAGTTTTGGGGTTTTTCCCCTTATTATTGACATGAAAACTAGAAACTACAGTGAGAAAGGAATGCTTTAGGAATGCTGCCTTTGCTGTCCTGGGCACTGAATTCACCATTGCAATGCTGGTAACCAATGTCTATTGAATGGGAAGCAACTACACGATGTCAGAGGAATAAATAGCACCAGCTATGCTAATCTATGCACTAGAAATGTTTCACGAGGAACAAAATACTACACTTTTAAATGAAGAATGAAAATACTGAAAAGGCAACCTTAAAATCAGAAAAGTGGGATCAAGGAAAATTAAGAATGGAGAAAGAACATCTGTATCTCCAGTACCTCAACAAGTTTATTAGCTAAAGTGATGGCCTTTACGCAAAATTGTAAACTGGGCATTGTGAGACATCTGGTTTCATTCTCTGAGGTTTACTGATATCCTGCTGTTCCTTGTGATCTTCTGGTGTCCTGGACATATTCACTAACAAAAATTAGGTTAGAAGGAATTATCCAGCTTAGAAGTGTTCATCTCAAATCCCAGTCTTTCAAATACACAAAGTATAACTGGTACAATATAACTATTACCCAAATGTGTCAAAACCAGCTGTATTTTCCATTTCAAATTACACTGGATCATTCCAGATGAAACTGGCCTACTTTAGCCCACATAAATTTATACTGTTAATAGATATGGCATATGTTTCTGAATTATTAGAAGTCAGGTTAAAAAGACATTTAATGAAAGATAAAATGCGGCAAGTTTTAAAATCTTGATAAAAAGTATGTAAGGCTTTTCTAATACACTGATATGTAAGCTTAAAGTAAAATATTTAATGCAAATAAAATGATACAAAATACAAGACTTAGTCATAGGTAATTTTAGGATATGAATATAGTAAGAAAGAGATTTACTGAGATTATAAAAAGATTCTGCTTTTGAATGATACTTGAAAAAACTGAGAAAGCTTAAGATAGTCTGTGGTCAAACATGGTGTATGTCCATTGAAATGGGAGGCCAAACGTGTACCAAGGATTTATTCTCAGATATTTGTAACAATTACCAGCCAGTTCCTACCGGACCTGCTGAAGCAAGTACACACAATGACTTTGTCAGAATTACCTTCATAGGAAAAGCTGAATTGCAGGTCCAGAAGCCGAACTTAAGTGATCCCTGCGGCCTCCTTCCAGCTCAGGATATGCTATGATTTCATATTATTTGTTCACCTATATAAAATGACTGTCAGCTATACTTGTTTTATATACAAATGTATGTGTGTATACATACACTGACTTTGTCTACTCCACACAAGCACATAAAAAATAATTTTCTGTGCAAATACAGCTCTAAATATTAACTTGGAGAAAATAACTTGGAGATACTGATTAAATTTAACAGGTATCATATGAGGAAAGAGAAAATTAAATTATCAGAAGACATGAAAAATCAACTAGGGATCAGCATATAAACTGAGGTATTTCCTGACAACAGTCACTCTTATGCCAAAGTTCAGACAAGCAATGGAGACGTCTCACTCTGACAGTCTTTCTCTGCTGCCTGCCAGCACTATCAAAGCATCAAGGTCTCTGAAACAAAACCAGCTGATTAAAAAAACTAGAGCAAAAGGAGACCAAATTGTTTCCTTTCTTATCACCTCATTACCTGTTTACAAAACCAACCGTGCGTTGTAAAGGAGATTTATATAATGCTGTTTCGTCAAGGAACTTTGTACGGGTTTCAATAAAGGTGAGACTGATACAACAGAATACACTTCTGGCTACGGATACCTTTTTCCCATGTATAAAAGACATGACCACAGAGCTGTGAAAGATTAGCTGGGAGATTGCAGAGTTGTTTTGATTTATGCCTACTGGGCTGTACATGAATTATACTAAATAGGTTATTTAAAGAGTTACGATGTGTTGTCAACAACTCTTAAAATATCCCCTGATAATTACAGTAAAAATTTTGTGTGAAGTCTTTAAAAAAGCAAGAGTGATTTCCAATTATTCCCCAAAAATAAAATTATAACTTTAAAACAGAGCTTTGTACCTCCTCCAGAACACAGCTGGCAGGAAAAAATAAACAAGACTAACTTGCGCACTTATTATTATAAATTGTTCTTGGCACCTGCATGAGTTGGAGCAAAAGTTCAGCTTAATTTCCAGCAACAGAAGAAAACTGGAGG